>PVIJ01007754.1:0-79966 GCA_004024925.1 Scalopus aquaticus
TGCAAATTGCATGTGTTTATCTTCTTTCCATGCTGAATAGTACTCCATTGTGTATATGTACCACATCTTCTGGATCCAATCATCTATTTTTGGACATCTGGGTTGCTTCCATACCTTTGCTATTGTGAACAGTGCTGCAATGAACATATGGGTGCATGTATCCTTTTGGATTAGTGTTTTTGTATCCTTTGGGTAAATTTACCCAAAGGAGTTCATGCATTTTAAATGTAAATAGTTGAAATGGTTGCATTAGCTGACTTTTGGCCAGCAGGGGAGGGGAGTCCCCATTGTACTACATGCTAATCTAAAGTGGATAATTCATACTTCTTAATGTTGCCAATCTTCCATTGCTTTAATTTCCTGGCATCTTGTGAGGGTAGGCCTCTCTCTTGACCATTTATATTTCTTTTTTAGATGCTACCTATTTGTCATCTTTACCAGCCTTTCAATATCATTTTGATATCCCTGCCACATAGCATGATCAGTTTTAAAATAAGTGCTCGAGTATTTAGTGAACTGAATTATGCTATGAAAAATGGTACTTAAAGCCCCCATAGAAACACTAAGTATTTATGCCAAGGTGTTAAACTGAAAGCAATATAAATGATGTGTATTATGAAATGATACCCACGTATTTGAACAACCAGAAGAGAATACTTAGAATAGTAACAGCAAAACTAGAAATAGGAGCTAACATTTATATTACACTTACCATGTTTAGATTTGATGAAAATGTTTTACATGTATTAATAATTTTTACTCCCCACAAAACTATCACAATTAGATTTCTTTGAACTTGCTAAAAATCACAATTTGTGTAAGTGGCAAAGCCAAGATTTGGTAAAGCTGAGCAGTCCGATTCCAGAATCTGCATCTTAAATACTATCAGATAATACTAATAAAACTTTTAAAAAAATTTATCCTCCATATTCATATTATTTTTACAGTAGAAAATGGTCAGGGGATCTTTTCAGTTAGGGATCCCGAACCTTAGTAGAGTGTCATTGATTTCTATTTTGCAAGTTTATAAGCTACAGCTGACAATACATCATGTAACCAGGTCCCAGGGAACTGACCCATGTTAACCAAACTCACAAGAGACTGACTAATTTATAAATCAGAACTATGCCAAATTTGTTTATTTATAATGATAACTTTCATTGTCAATGGAAAGGCAATATTCATGGCAGTCCGAAAATGCCATTCCTGCTAGGAATGTCTAAAATGGAAACCAAATGAAAGATTTTCCCAGTGAGAACAGAGTCAGACCAATAGAAACTGGGAGAATTTGAAAAATAGTGTCATCACTATTAGAATAAACCCCAGTGCACAAATACAGGTGCACAAGAAAATGACTTTTTTATCATTTAATGTCTACTCTTAATCTTCCTCCCCCAAAGCTACTGGAAAACTTACCTTTACTTTCTTGCTTCCTTTTCCTCCCAGTGATACCTAGAGTTGTATGCAAAATCATACATGTTGGAAAAAGGGCTTCTGTCGTGAGTGGCACACACAGAGCAGCTCGATTGTTCTGTGTGCGGAATCGACATCAAGAGATTTCGGAAGCATAATTTTTTGGTACTTGGGCAACTGGTGATCGTTGGTCCCGGCGCCCCTTACAATTAAACAATAACAAAAAGATTTAAAAAAAAAATCATACATGTTGGGGTGGGGGTCATATGGTATATATGTGGTCCTGATCCTCCATCATCAGGCCTCCTAAGTTGTCAGTGAGATATCCTGTCTCTTCCAGCACGCTTGCTGATGCTTCTGTGCCATTTATGGGGGTGCAGGAAGCTCTGAACTGCTCTTAGACTCTACTAAGGGCCAAGGATGACTGTCATCCCGTCAGCCTAACTGCCCACACAGTCATTCTCGGGATATGGGGTATATGTCTTCTTCATCAGGAACATGTTGGTCTCCTCACTTTCCCACTTTCCCTTCCCAAAACAGAAGGATTCTTTTCGAGTCTGGGGGAAATCCAACTCTCAGAGCTCTGGCCAAACAATTTCTATGCTCTGAATCCACTTTTCTCTCTGGGACTTAGGTTTGTATACCTAAACCCAAGACAACATATTAAGACACTTTCTACTTTTTATGCTGGCCAATCTCTCTGCTGACACAATGAGCACAGAGACTTCTGTTATGTTGGGGTTGAGGAGGAAAGTTAGAAGTACTAAATATTTAAGTATATCTTTACGGATAGATAGATAGATAGATAGATAGATAGATAGATAGATAGATAATCTCAAGATATTCTGTCACATAATTTCAGTTAAAAATGATAACAGCCAAGGCCCTCTTTCTCCTGGAGAATTTTGGCAGTCAGTTAGGTCTTCAGTAGCCAACTGTCCTTTTTTTCTGAGTTCCATAACAGCTGGACAAACCCTCCATCCTTTCACTGTTACTCCTGGCAGACGTACTGCATTCACTCTCAATCATATTTTCCTTCTGTTGCTGTCCCTGCAGATGGCCCATGGACAGCTGGGGCCATCCGCCTACATAAGAATTGGCTACACATAGTGAAGTGTCATTTGCTCCCAGTGAGTCCCTGAAAGGGTAGCTGGAATAGCACTATTGGGATCTTGCCACCCTGAGAACAGGGCCACTTCATGGGCATGTACCCCATCTAGTGACACAGGCCCCCATGGTTTAGTGCTCTGATATCACCATCTTTAAATTGACTTCCCTAATAAGTAGAATCATGTGTTGAATGTCTCTTGACACAGAACATATCAGATGTGTCAAGTGCTTGCTGGCTTCTAAGCCAGGAAGGTCCTATCTTCTCATTAGCACAGCCCTTCTTTCCTTATTAATATTATTTAAATCTTCCAATAAGGAAAGCAGAGAGTTTTTGTATCCAATGTTTATATATTCTAGAACAGAAATATTTTATAATCCAAGAAATGGTATCCAGTGACAAATTCTGAATAACACGGTCCCGGGAAACAAGATCCATGAGTTAAAGAATTATCTCTGCTCTTACCAACCATCCATCTCAGGGAAAGTTACTTCTTAGTTTAATTTTTCAAATATTCAAATTTAAACTAATGTATAAATATTGCAAATAAACTACTAATTTAGGCTAACTGCTTTATGGGGTTGTTCTGAGGCTTAACAGATTATTTGGGCAAAAAGGTTCTGTAAAGGGTGCTCTTGAAAACAAATGGTGATTAAAAACAGAAAATGTGGGGAAATTCTGTTCAAATTTCATTAATTATTAAGACCGAAGGCCCTGTGAGTCTCAATCTAGGCTGCTTTTAAAATTCGTAATGCACAGTTTGCATCCAGGGTAAACTAAATCAAAATCTCTGAGACTGGGCTTCAGACATATGTATGTTTTAAATTCTCCCCAGGGGATTCCTCTATACAGTCAAATCCTCAGATGACTCAAGGAAAGAAGAGGGGAGAGGGAAAACTGCTTTCATGGTTTGCCTCCTGTGGCTTGATCGAACAACTTAGCAAAGGATTTAGTTATGGGTTCCCTTGGGCACAGGGGGTGATGAGAGACAAGTTGCAATTGCTAAAGAGATATTTGTTGATAACACCTTCCAGGGACTATGAAGAGAGTTGAAACTCTTCACATTAAGTTGATAGTGTAACATTTCTTGTTTAGTGAGTTATTTAGAGGGAAAGGACAGTAGTGTCTGTCAAATAAATAAAGTGACTTGGCATGAAAAGTCAGGGGACTTGTTGACCAAAACCACATAGAAATGAGTAATAAAAGGAAGCAGAAGAGAAAGCTGATGCTGTGCCGGACTCCCGCAGCACGTGCGCAAACAGCTTTCCTCGCCGGCATGTGGCGAACAGCGGGCTGCCTTTGGTGTCTGGATGATCATGGAGGATGCCAGAAAAGTGTGAAAAGCCTTATAAATGTGTCCATTGAACAACGCTGACAAGCAACTGGACTCCAGCTCTCCCATCTGTCTCCGGCGGGGTTGCCGTCAGCCTTCCAAGTCTGGGAGAGCAGCTGTGTGGTAAATCACTCATCAGCCTGGGAAAGGCAAGTTTTCTCACGGTGGAGAGGTGGCTGCCCTCCAGGTGGTGGTGTCTGTGGGAGAGAAACAGGTCCCAGGAAGCAGTTCCCTGCAGAAAACTAAGGAAAGTTTCCCAGCAGGAAACCTAAAGGGGCTGATATTGTTGCACTGGGCTGGCAATTTTATATATGCGATCACATTTAATGTTCACAGTAACTCTATGAGGTGGGTATTTTATAGTCTGTTTTGCAAATATAGGACGTAAAGCTCTGAAAACTTCAATTGCTTTTCTGCAGATCACAAGACTAGGAAAAGACAGAGTAAAAGTTTACCCAAGTTGTTTATCTCCAAATTTGTGTCATCTCCATCCAAAGGACCTACATCACCCAAAGGTTATCAATTAACTAAGTCTTCACTCAAGTCAAGCAGATCTTTGGGGTCACTATCCACATTTCCCATCCTTGATCCACTGTGTATTTTATTTTTCACTCCAGAGAAGAAATCAATCTACTGTGTGACTATGTCCTATCACATAAACCTCACTACTTAGAGTCTGGTCCAAGAACCGTGGAATCACCTGTAGTTCACAATGCATGGCCTACCCCACAGAATTCTTGATCTGAAAAGTAAATTAGATCAGTGATCCTCAAACTGGTGCACATTAAGTATAGATTCCTGGATGTTTTTGCTTGAGGGTTCTAATTGAGGAGCTGTGGCATGACCTGGGGGATTATATGTTTTATCAAGCAGTCCAGCTATTCAGTTAGAGGTGGTCTGAAAGCAAGACTATGATTTGCATTGATGAAGGCAGGACTGCATCATAACCTGTCTTCATTTACAGGTGATGAGACTGAGTTGAAAGAGGGAAAGGAGACGACGAGGTTGTGCAGTGATTAATGACAGGACAAAGATGAAGACTTCTGTCCTTGAAGCAGACTTACCACACCAGGCTCAGAATGGTAGGCCATAGAGAAAACCACTGCCTAGCCTCTACTACTTTATTCTTGCTAGTGCTTTAGAATGTTTGACGAAGCGGCAGTTGATTGACTCTTTGCTGAGAAAGAAACATTCTGGGTGTGTTATTGGCAGACACATTGGTAGTCACTGGATCTCACTGAGGCCTTTGGTTTCATAGACCTGGTTTTTAAACTTTGTTTTGTTTCAGTGAGCTAAGCGATTGCTTTGGCAAGGAAGAGTTGAAGCGCATAGAGACCAAGTGAAACAGTAATACATCTACATGTGTATGTGTTTACGTGTGCATTATCTCACTTAACCCTTGCAACAATCCTGTGAGGTACCATTTTACCAGTCAGTAAACTGCAGAGACAGAGATGGGACCCAGGCTTGTGTCTTCAGGGATCTCTATGTTGTCCAGTTACCACCTAGAAACTGTAAACAATCAATGAAGTGTAGTTTGTAACCCCAAGAGACCCCATTAAAATCATGTTTAGATCATAGTTTTAACCGTATCATCCTGACGGTGGAAATCCAATATCATCCTTAGCCTTTTACTGCATCCCTTAGGAAGAAAGACAATAAAAAACCCCATCTGTGGGTGCTTTTATACAAAAATCATACTTCCCTTTGGGGATGTGATATGAAAGTGGGGAAAATTTTTTAGTTAAAATCATGCATCCTCCATTTATTATTTTATGATATTAGGGAAGCTTTTCTATTATCTCTAAACCTTGTTTTTCTCATTTGTAAAATGTGTCATCATGGGAAACATGAAGATAATGTTAAAATATAATCTGATACCATGCTTAGGATTGAACAAGCATTCAATACCTGTAAATCATTGCTGAGGAACACGTTTATTCTAGTCAGTACTTTTCCTCTCATATAATATACCTGAAAATTTTTCTTTCTTTCACTCTACTCCATTTCCATTCCCCATCTCAATAACTGATCTCACCATCTATCTACATTAAACCTAACTAACCGCAATCTTGTGTTTATTTTACTTTTCCCTTATCCTTCACCATTTAATTGAATCTTAGTTTAAGATGGGTTGTTTCCACATTTGAAACTGCTCTCAAATCTGAATAGTAATTCCCATACCTACACCCCTGATTAATTATGTCCTTCGTTAGCTCTCTCATAGGCTGTCAAAGTAGCTAAAGGTTGGTCTTTGGTCAAGTAATTTTGTCATTTTCTAAGAACACAGCTCTTCTATCTTGTTGATTGGTTGGGTTCAGGTTGTATAGATGGCATGTCCTTCTCAAGGTGTCACATGGAATCACACCATGTCAATAATCACATATCATACTGATTTTGATTACTTGATCAAGTTGTTCCAAGTTCTTGCCCATTTATGAGACAGAGGTGCAAAGAGTTATACATGTGTACATATATATATATATATATATATATACACACTTAGGTAATTACTACTTTTTGCCTGACAACTAATAAGTAATTTGTGGAAAAACTGTTTAAGATCATACAGATACTCTTGTTGCAAAATGATAATTTTCCAACTCCTACACCTAATTTGTATTTTAAATTTTTTATCAGTATTCAGCTGTAACCAAGGGCCCTCCACTCTTCCTCATTCACTTATTTATCTGTTTATAGTATGAACTCATTTAATCTTTTCAATGTTTTAAATTCATCACCATAATTAAATATTTTGATACTCAAGTTACTCCAAATTTTGTCAGTGGAAACCTTTTTCACATAGCACCTTAGACCTTGTGACATCACCTTATAATTTATTTAAAGTGCTTTCTAGTATAACAAGATGTTTCAGGTTTATATTTTACTAACCATGTCCCTTTCCTGGCATGAGTCATTTTTCCAAAGATCCTTGGTTACTTGCATTTTTTTTTTTTTTAGTGGCTAATGGTACTGAAGACTAAGCTATGACTTTTAGGTATGATCTTTGCTACTGTAGTGGGATGTATTTGATTCTTGACCCACCTATGAGACAGAGGTAGGAGGCGTTATACATATAGACATATATAAAAATACCTCCACAAATATATATTTAACATACATACAAGGACAAAACATAAATTCCAACATACACATGCATGATATAGCTGATGTTTGCATGTGCACATCACATGCATGTATGTAATTTAGAAATCATCAGGACACACTTGATACTTCCAGTTTTAATCCCGGCTCATGGGTTCCTTCTTACCGTTTCTTACCGTTTCTTATGATGTTTCTTATGATGTACCTCTTTCATAATCAGAAGTCTGAATCCCATCAACATCAACCCTTTTACTCAGTTGTTCAATCCTATAATACATATAAAAAAGTTTCAAAGTTGCATCTTCTGCATTTCTGCAATTAAGAAAAAAATAACTAAACATTCATAATTTGTTTGTATCCTTCTTTCTCAGTTCTCATGCCCAACTTTGGTTAAGACTGTGTATATATGGTCAAAAATGTGTTCATGAATTACTTATATTTGTTTCTTTCATCTCTTCTTCCTCCTCCCTTTTTCTCTCTCTGTTTTTTCTTTTCCTTCCTTCCTCTTTCCTTTCCTTCCTATACCCCCTCTTTTTTGCCTTCTTTCCTCCCTTCTTTTTTCATTCACTGAAGTTAGCATATTAACTTGAAATATAATTAGCTTATCTCTTTCTGTTTTCAAGTTTAGGTTTTTCTTCCCTTTTCTTACAGATTTAATTTTAATTTTTGAATATGTAGAACATGCACATGGTTTCCAAAGTCAAATTTATTTCCCCCCTCTCCCTTACACAAAAATTAACACATATATATTTATAATAGCTTTATATAGTCTTTACTTTTTTCACTTAATATTATCTCTTGGAAGTAACTCCATGTGACCACATAGAGATCTCACTCTTTTTTTTTACAGCTATCCACTACTCCATGATGTGAAGGGACTTTCAATACATCCTATGCTAAGATATTTAGTCTCTATACTTTATAATTGTGAGCAATGCTGCATTTAATACCCTTGTGCATATATATTTAGAGTATATCTTAAGATAACTGGGTTGAAGGGGAAATTCATAATGTAGCTTTTTTTGAAATTCCTCGCCCTAGGAAAATATACTATTTTACATTCCATCAACAATGTGTAATGGAGCCAATGTCCCCACAGCTTTGCCAAAAGAGTAAACTGTCAAGCTTTTGAGTTTTTGCCAATCTGATGCATGAGAGCATTAGTACAGTCTTAATTTGCATTTCCCTTATTATGAATTAAGTTAAACATCTTTGTAAACATTAAGGGCCATTTTTCTTTTTCTTGAATGGCTATATATTTTGAATAGCTATATATATTTGAATAGCTATTCAATATATAGTCAGTAGCTATATATTTCGTCCATTTTTTCTGTAATATTTTTGCTTTTCCTTAATTTTTAAGTCTTCTATGTAATAAACGTACTAGTCCTTTTGCTGTGATACATATTTTACATTATTTTCTCTCAGTTTATCATTTGTCTTTTTTACTTGATATTTATGTTATTTTTAGTTACTTAAAAACCTTTTAAATGTAGCCAAATCTATCAGTTCTTTCTTGTATTTTCTCTAGATTTTTAATCATAGTTAAAAAGCCTGTCTTACTATATGATTTTTTTAAAAGATTTATTTATTTATACATACAAGCTGGGGTACAGGCCAGAGGCGGGGGGCGGTGAGAGGTTTCAGCAGAGACAGAGTGGGGAGCAGAACAGGCAGATCAGAAATACACTGCTGAGGGGAGCAGCGGGCAAGGCAGGAGAGGTCTGCCGCACCATGTGGGATTCTCCCCAGCTGGGTGTCAAACCCGCATCGTGCTCTGCCGACAGCTCCACAGCGCAGCGCTCAACTGCTGCGCCACCAGGGAGGCCCCTGTCTTACTATATGATTTTAAGTGCTTTGAAAGTTTGTTAAAAACTATACCACAGAGGAAACCAAGCATTAGCATAGCAGAAAAGGCAGAAATATGTTGGGTATTTGAGTAGAGTTGCCAGTAAAATACAATTTGCCTAGTTAAACTTGAATTTCAGATAACCAATAAATAAAACTTTAAGATATATGTTTGCCTCATATGTTATATGGGATATACTTATATACTAAAAATTACTTCATGTTTTATCTGAATGCAAATTTCATTTGGTGACTTGTGTTTTCGTTATTCTGCCAATCCTATTCATGAGGAAAAGTAAATTAATCTCTAATCTTGATTTATCCTCTGTTGTCCTTTCTGATTCTTAGAAACGGATCAGTCCCTCTGACCTAGTATCCAAGTTTCTCTCAGTGTCATTGATTTATCTTTGCTGCCGCTCCCTCTCCTGTCAGATGACTTCTGGTCCATCACAAAAATAAAACACTTGGAGGTGAGTAGGAAGTAGTACATAGGGCACAGATTTTAGAATAAGACACTTTTAATTCAGGGAATTGTTGGGAAGTTTATTGATTGTATTTGAATCTCAATATCTACTCATGTGGCTTATTTCATATAAATAAATGAATTAAATAGTGTGTATCAATTATAAAGTTGCCATTGTTTTTATTATTATTATTTACTAAGCTCATGATTCAACAAATACAGTTTAGGTCTATTTATCAGCAAGCAGGGAGGAGACAATCATCACGCCCTAGTCTGTAGTGTGTACTCATGTCTCTGATGAGGAAACGGACATGAATTCAGCCTCATCCTGAGGAAGGGCCCTTGATGATGCTTCTAGTACAAAGATCAGCTCAGTACTGTGAGATGGGAGCTTGGATGATGCATCTGGGCAACTTGGAATGGGCTATGGTATTGAGAAGGAGTGAAATGCACACAGGTGAGAAAGTAAAGGAGTAGAAGCAGCCAGGAGACAGTGGGACAGAGAAGTAAAGAGGACATAGGATCAATGAAGGAGGGAAATACATAAGGAACAGAGTAAGAACATTGGAAAAAGGGTAACTACGAGAAAGGAAGGATTAAAACAGAAATCTTAAGGCCAACTAGAGGGCAAGCAGAACAAGGGAGATAATAAGAACAAATGGTAGGACAAATAAGTGGGTGAATAAAAAATCAGTGAAGATGACTATAGGGAAGAAAAGATGTGCTCACATGCCATATTTTATAGTCATTTTTATCTCTAATGTCATATTAATCTCCCTGGAAACTCTGTGAGGTGAACAGCATAGATGTTATTGTTCCTGTTTACAGAGTGAGAAATCTGAGATTTGTAGAGGTCATTAAAACACTTGCCCAGCATTACTGTATAAATAGACGCGGAGTTGAAATCAGATCACAGAGCTCCTAGCAACTTCCCCTACACTGTATCCTCATCTTTAAAAGCCTCAGAGACTACAGGAAGATGAGGGAAGGGCTAAAGATCTAAATGAATCCAGGGTGTCTGAAGACCCAGGGGGTTCTGGTATATTCAATCCTGAGAGAGAACCACAGGCCTGCTCGATTGCAGGGACCAGTATTCAGGTTCCAAATTGTTTTAGTCCTTGAAGAAAACACAAATTGAATAGTTTGGGGCTCAAAAAATAGATGGCATCCTCTCCCAGATTGTTTCTCTTTGATCTAGCCAATCCTCCACTATTTGGGAAGTGAACCATAAATTTGGTCTTACTTCACTTGATCTCAAAACCTGCAGGCTACCCACTCATCACAGAAGCCAGAATGCAGCCGCCCATCTCCAACCTCATCTTCCAGGTTTAATCCATGTCCTTTGGATGGGGCCAATGTATTAATTGGCAGACAACTGAAGGAAGCACAATTTTCCTCTAACCATTCTGAATTCCTCCTTTGATGTCCCATAACAATTCTCTCCCTCATGCTGCAGTGCTTAAAATTTTATCTGCATCAGATCCAGCTCTGATAACCCTGGAAAGCTACAACACTGCTAGGGGAGGAAGATATATACATGCAAATCTTTTCCACAGCAATAAGAAATCAAGGTAGAAAGATTGTCATCGAAACACGCTTCCTTCCAAGAGTTTCTGCTGTCAGTTGGAGGTGATCCTATTCAGTCTTCGTTACGGTCTTCTGTTCCTAATCAGTGCATGTTCAGTGGAGAGCAAATAAAACAAGCACAGTCCCTAATGACAATAGAAGTACTGTCATGGGGAGTCAAAAAATGTCCAAACAGTCCTTGATTTGACTTGTACTTATGTTGGCTTTCAAAAGTGGCAAGGGAAGGACCATGGAGATGGTGGGTATTGGAGTGTGGGAGGAATCTTGTGAGGACTGGGAATGGGCTCTTTGTTCTAAAGGCTTCTGCCTGGTCTCTGAGCAGGAGTTTGGTGAGTGCACCTAATCTCACCATCTGCTTTTCTTCTCTGTATCTTTTTCCATCTTTAAGATGATTTACTCTCCCTGTGTGGGAGAGACTTCCCAAGATGGGACTGAAGCAGAAAGCGATGTTTAATCACAACAATTTCCCTTTACTTGATTTTCTACAATGTGTGAGGGTGTGAGCTGTCTTCTCCCAGTTTACCTATCTCTTTTGCTAACTAATTAGCCATAACAGGATTCATAACCCTTGAAATATGAACATCATAATCTTGCTCTTCTTTTCAGTTCTAATTGATGATAACAATCACGGGCTATGGTAGGCAATATCTGCATTGTAGTCCCAATGGTCTCCACCTCCTGCATAATCCTCTCACCTTGAGTGTGGGCCAGATCTAGTGACTCGCTTCTACCAGAATATGAGAAATATGTTAAAATGTCACTTCCAACACTGAGTTACAAAAAGCTCATTTTTGCCTTGCTCTCACTTTCTCACTTGTACTCTTTTTTCTGTCACTTGCTCACTCTGATGAAGTCAGCTGCCATGTCTCAAACTGCCCTGTGAATATGTCCACAAGACAAGGAAGCAAAGTGGCCTCTGGCCATTATCCAGTGGGGAATCAAGGCCCTCAGTTCATGAGAAACTGAATCGCACCAACTGGATGAGTGAGCTTAAATGGAGTCTTCTCTAGTTAAGCCTTCAGATGTGACTAGAATCCCAAGACCCAGAACAGAGGGCCCAACTAAGCCATGCTCACAGAACTCTTAATGAGTGCTGTTTTAAGCCATTATGTCTTTGTTATTAATAAAACCAGTCCACCCTCATGGAGTTTACCATCTAGCGAGGGAGGTTGACATTGGCAAAGCACATGTGTTAGGCAAGAAGTTCCCTGAAGGAGAATGGGGTGGTTTGTTATCAAGAGATGAATAACGCACACTCTTATTCCACTGTGCCACTAAGTTAACATGGCAGCATATCAGTTCAACTCACCACCTCCACCTTCTTTCCCTCATCTTCCTGAGTGAAGTGTATTCTCTTTTGTGAACTTCATAGCATTCAGTTCCTATATTTTCTTCATGTTCTCTTTAATCCAGTCTGCCCCCACTCAGCATCCACTCTTGGCACCTTTATATCTCATAGCCTGTTCCTTTCTCTTTACTCTGAATAAACCTCAGCATGTTCCCCATAGTAGATGCTCAGTAAATAATTGTGAACTGATTTAAATGTCAACATTCGTTTCAAATCATTCCCTTAAAACATTTGCTGAGTACCTATGGTATTTGAGGTGCTAAGGAAGAAGTAAAGAATAAAAATAAAACTAGTCTACCCTCATGGAGTTTACCATCTAGAGAGGGAGGTTGACATTGGCAAAGCACATGTGTTAGGCATTAAGTCCCCTGAAGGAGAGGTAAAGATGCTAGAAGAAATTTAGGAAAAAAGGGCTTTTACCTAGCAAAGGAAATCACAGAAGACTCTGTAAAATCTCTCAATTGAGCTAAGTTCTCAGGGGTGAGTAGGAATTAATTTGGCAAAAGTAGCAGGGCATGGGGTGGGGTGAAAGTAAAAGGGGAACAATCTAGACAAAGAAGTAATGTGTGGAAGTAATCTTTGAATTACTTGAAGAGAGACAGTGAGTATTGAAATATCTGATGTCTTAAGATGTGAGGGATGTGATGTGAGATGAGGGGCGAGGTAGACGAGGAGCAGGCCTGGCCCTATCTTCTTCTAGGTCAACTTTTAATAGTGGGCATTTCAGGACTATCCAGAGCATCCCCGTACTACAACTGCATTCTCTTGTTAGCATTACAGCCAAGCAGGTCGCAGCTATTCTTTGGCCCAATTTTACAGTTTGGGGTGATTTTTTTTTTAATTTGATTTGATGACACCCTTAAAAGAAATCACGACTGTGAAAGAATGAAAAGACATAGCCCCTGACTGCAAAGAGGATGTGTTCTATTTGGGGACTCATCATGGAAAAAAATTAATAACAGTCTCTGAATCACAACAAAACAGTGCTCATAAAATTAAAAAAATTGCTAAATGTTATAAGAGAACCATCCATAAAACAAAAACTTGCATAGTAAATTCCAAATATGCCTTAATCCTATAAAAAATGCCCACATAGAAATTTTACATATATGTAGATTTTCACTGATTAAAAAGGGTCACCATTTGTTAACTACATACTATGCTCCCAGCATGCTACTCTGTATGTTTTGTCTCCATCAATCCACACAAAACACTTAAAGATGCCATTATATTCATTTTTGCAGATGGAGAAACTGAGACACAGAAAAGGTCAAGAAAGCTTCTCCAAGATGGCAGAGTAAGTAGCAGGGGTGGAAGTTTACTCTGTTTCTGGGGACCTTAACCTCAACCCCAGCATCATTTCCTCTGTGAAGTGGTGTGTCTACAGTGCTCTGTCGACTATGCCCCCACTGGAATTTGAACCTATCTGTATAACAGACTTCAACTAGTACTTAGTAATTATTTAGGATTTCATGAAATACTCTTTGAGAGCATTTTTTTTTTTTTTTAATCACTGTGACTGGCACGTTGTGGGCCCTCCACTATTCACGGAATAAATAAATGTGAGTTAAGTTCATTTCTCTGTGGGAATAAAGCATCAACTAATTTTAGAAAAAGAGTAACAAGTATGCTAAAAAGCTAACTGAAGTTTACTGATTTTCCAGACCTTTTGACTCTAGAGGAGGACATTCCTCTTTTGCACAGGTAACCAGTCTTTTGTCATTGCAGAAGAGCTTAGAAGCCTCTTGGAGACCAGAATTCTCTTTCCCATCGCATCCCAGGCAGCCCCATCAAAGCACCCTGTTTGGAGTGCAGAGCATAAATGCCTGAGGCACGTGTTAGCTGCTTCTACAGAAACGTCTTTCTCCATGGGACAAGCCCCAAGGAGGATGACTTAGCATGACTCAGTGAGGGCCCAGAGAAAGTGAGACTTGCTGTGGTTTCTCCTCTTCCTGTGGAAAGGTCAGTTACTCCTGGGTCTGGGCTCTCCTAGAGGGCCTGGGCTGACAGTCTGACGTCCGGGATGTTCACTTGGCTCCAGAGCCTCTCCTTCCCCTCCCTCAGGGCCAGGATGACACCTCAGGGGACTCACAACTGAATCACACCAGGAGGTCAAGAAGGAGGGAATAAGAAGTGGGGCTAGATGTTTCTTCCCCTGGCTTAGAGGATAATGATCCTAGTAGTCATAATAACCAGCAGCCATTGGGCCTCTCTGGCATGCAGCCACTGTAAGAAGGGTTATAATGTACAATAAAGGTTAATTCTTGTTACTGAATTCTTACTATTCCAGGAGATTTACATGGATTAACTCATGTAATCCTCACAGTAGCTCCATGACATGGATTCTATTCCTACCATCATTTTACAGATAAGAAAACAGAGGCAGGGAGAAGATAATTCATTGTCCAAGGTCACAGAGCTGGAATGTGGTCGAGCGGGATTTGAACCAAGGCAGCTGGTTTTGAGTCTATCGCTTAACTAATGTAACTCTATAAGCTAGTCCTTACAAAAGCCCTCTGCACTGGTTACCATTCTTCCCACTTTGTAGATGAGGAAGCTGAAGTTCTGAGGATGTTAAGTGACCAGGGGAAATGTAGAAGTAATTAACTGGGAGAGGAGGAATGTGACTTTGTTCTGGCTCCAGAGCCTGAGTTCCTTCCACAGCACAAGGGAGTGTGAAATGGGATCTCTAAGAGGAAATATTATTTACCAATCATCAGAAGGGCTGCATGGGCAGGAATTGTTCTCTCGAGGGTTCTAAGGCCACTGATTTTGTCTCCGCAGAATGCCCTATTCTTAGAGTGGTTGCTGCCACCATCCAGCCACTGACCAAACATGTCCCCCTGTCTCTTCCTAAACTCTGACAAACATGGTGCAGGCAATCTGGCCCCCAACTCTCCCAGAACGACTCTTTGAAACTCACTTCAGGACCCAGGAAAGAGCATGAGGACCGATGCACAGTAGCTGCGCGCTCCCTCTCCTGGCCCTAAGCGCCACTGAGCAGCTCCACGCCTAATGAATGAGTCCTTATGTGGACCACCCTCCTCCAAATTTCCAACCCCCTGCATTGTTTATGAAGAGTGCCAGTGGGTGGCTGCCTTTTAAGGAGCATCAGGGGCCTAGTCCAAGTGCACAGTGATTTTGGAACTGACATTTGCAATTATATTTGTGTTTGACCAATGCCTGGTCCATAGGAGAAGGGTCCATGACTAAGAAGAGAAGGTGCAATTTGCCTACTTTGTGCCTTTGGGGGAAACATAGTTGCCTTGATTCCCCTCCAGGCATGTGGTTTGAGTTACCTTAGGCAAAAATAGCAACAGGGGCCCAAATCTGCACTGTGTCCAGAGGAAACTTCACAAAGGTTTACGTATGGAAAGCATTTGGAGCCATGCCAGTCTCGGCTGTGGGGACAGGTGGGGTGCAGTTGGCAGCCTTGCTCTCAGCTGCAAGAGCACAGGGAGAGGCTCTTGCCTCCTTTCACAAGGTGTTTTCAATAAAAGGAGGCACATTTCCCTCATTAGAAATAGAACAAACACAGATTGACGATGTCATGGTGTTTCTTGGGAGAAGAGGAAAACGGTTTTCAAATGTCCTCGGTGAGCAAATCTGATGTGCCTCTGGGTGGGACTGGTATAGGCAGGAAATAAGTGTATATACAGAGAAAATAAGGGAGAGCCCCACCTTTCCATACCAAGTCTGACTCCCCAAACTAGAGGAAGGGGACAATGCCTGCTTGGCTGTGTCTTAGACTGCCAGAGCTTGAGGAGAAAACATCCCAGCCTCCCTCATCTGCAGTTGAGGACACAGAACCCAGGGAGGCTGGCAGACTCTACCAGTATTTGGGGTAGAGCTGTAGCAAGAACCTGCAGCCCTTAACTGCAGTCTGGCATATTTCATTGCACACAACCATCACATCAGACATGCATCTACTCAAGTGTGTTTGATGATTAAGGTAAGCTAGGTTCATGTTGTAAATGCCTGGAGGGCTTTGAGAAGACATCAAAATGTCCAGATTTCATAACCTGAGATCCCTGTTTGAAGGAGCTGGCATGAGACCCCAACATGGGAATTTTTAAAAGCTCTCTAGGTGATAATCACGGGGTTGAGCGTCACCAAGATTGAGAAGTACCAGCTTAAGGAAGACAAAGAGGACAGTGTATTCCCTTTCTTCCAGGAGTTTCTAAAGAGACAGGCAAATATATAACTCCCAAACTCCCATGATAGGCGATATAGAGGGACCAAGAATAATGTGAGTGTGGTCCTGGTGTGGCTATCTTGTTTTCACCTGGAGGATGCATGTGGGTAGAGGCTATTGTTTATTCCTTCCAAACAAAGTTTGCTCTCCTTTCCAGATGTATTTCGCATCATCCCTCTTCTGTAAAACCTGTTTAACAAGATCCCAAATACAGTTGATATACCTCTTTTCTGAACTCCTGCACCACCCACAGACTGTAGGCAAACTATTCAGTACCCAATTTTATATAATTTCTCTTGTCCTGCTATAGTAATCATGAAATGAAAACTTGCATTTATTCAGTACATGTTATGTGCCAGCCACTCTTTTAAGCTTTCCCCACATTGCCACCAATATTTCCAAGAACTCTACCATGCTGGTATTAATAGGACTTTTATACCAATTAAGAAACTAAAACTCATGGAAGTACCTTGCCCTAAAGCAGCAGCTAATGAGGACATAGGAATCCAACTCTGTACGCCTCCAAGTTTCTTTCCAGCATATCATTTTGCATCAAATATAAGCCTTATTTCTTTTTCATAGCATGTACTCCTGATGCCTTACTGGGCAAGCTATAAACATCTTTGATATTCATTCTCTTATTTAATACTGACTACAGCTGCTCTCAGTTCTATTTGAAAAGCAAGATAATGCAGTCTAGAAATATTAGGTAGGATGCTCAAGATCCCATAGCCTGGCCATGGACCCAGGTTTTCGGGTTCTAAGCACTGTACCATTTCCACTGAACTCTTCTGCCAGGTGCCAAGCTCTGTTCCTCATTGACCTGATGCCCCTTGAAGGTCTGGACGATGTTTTACACCGCCCCTTGTGTTCCCTGCGGTTCCCAAATATGCTGCCTGCTGCTCTATTAATTGACGGGCCAGAAAGTAGCAAGAATGCCCTCATGAGGCATTCTGGCCCTAAGGACCTAAAGAACCAAGCCCTAGCAATTCTTTTGGGGCTGGAGAGAACTGCTAAAGAGACACACTGTGGTTCTTTTTAGTGCCATGACTAAGTCACTGTTCTAAGTGAAAAGTCTTCCAGTCACTGTTTTGGAAGGTGTAATTCCAAATTATCAACATCCACTAACAGAAGCAAAGAGCATCTGAATTAAGTAACTTTCCATGACCATGGAGTGGACCAGTGGGAGAGAGAAAGACACCTTCTATTCCATCTTCCCAAAAGTCTCTGATTTGAATTCCAGGCACCTACCTATGACATAGCAGTGTCTTTTTATTTCTTAGTCATATCCCACCAAATTTCCCAAAGGACTCAAAGTACCCTGCAAGATGAATAGATACACTAGGTAATGATAGAATATAAACAAGACCAAGGCTGGGAAAAATGTAAATATAAAATGTCAAGTCCAAGGAAAAACACTTTATTAGTCATAGAGGAATTGCTGCCTAAAGACTGCAGTGCATTTAAAATAGATCTTCCATGCTTGGGGTTCAGTTGATGAGGTATTTTTAAAGGCTCAGTAACTCCTGTGGGGTTTTACTCCATGCCAGATAGTGACCCAGAAGAATGATTAAAGCAATGAGACTATAGAATTTATCCCCAGGATGTGGTCAACACAGTATTCGTGCATCTGTCATTGAATGGGAGATGTGTTTTCCAAGTCTAATGTTGCCAAAAAGACCACGTCAATGCTTTGTGCAGAACAGAACTTTTGTTTCAACAGTAAGTCTGAATCATGACCATTCATTTACTTAGCAAATATTGTAACAATAAATTATCTGCCAGGAACTATGCAATTCGAAGGCAAATTAGACATGGGCTCTTTCCTATAGTACTTTTCTGTGTAGAGGAGCAAATTGGCTTTTAAATACATGATCAGCACAACTGGAATAGGTGTGACTCTGGAGGCAAACATCAGGAATATAGAAACAGAGATGAGGACACATGCTTCACCAAAGTTCACAGGTGTGTCTTATCTTCTAAACAACATAAATCAAGGTACAAAGACACAGAGATACTGGGTTCAGGAGGCCGTCCTTAATCAGGTGGACATGGGAGAATCATAGACTATGTAACATATGACTTATGTGACTTGCTACTTATCTCCATAGGTCTTATTTGATTGTGTGGAGAAATAAGACAGGTAAGAGGCAGCAGTGCCAGCTTTAAAACAGTGGGCAGCAGGAGCAGAATGGAAGAATGTCAAATGTTATAGAAGATATTTTATAATATCAAGGCCAGTGAGACTAATTTCTTGGCATGACATAGACATATGGCTTCTTGGCAATCCTCTATATGATAAAGACACCCTCAGAGTCAAAATTAACTTTTTAAAAGACTATGCATCCATTTAAACCACCCATTTAAAGGAAAAATCTGCATATGTAGGGGGTGAAAAGTGGAAAGGTTTTCTGCTAGTCATCAGCACCCAAAACTTAAGCTTAGTATAACCAAAAATAACCAAAAGTGATTAAGTATTTCAACCCTTCAGAACTCTTATTCTTAGTAAAAAAAAAAAAAAGGAACAACCTCTTCCAGCTGACCTGGCTGAAAAATATTTTAATAGCTAAAAAAAAAAAAAAAAAAAAAAAGGATGAATGCTGAAAATATTATAAACCATCTGAGGAAAAACAGCCTGCATATAGAATGCACTGTGTCTGATTCCAGCATGCGCATCTACAGAATCCCAAGACTCCATGGGAAATTGACACACGCCTAGTGTTAGCTCAAGGTAGGTGCTGACTTTCTACTGTAGAAACCAAAACAGATAAGGTAACTTTTAAAGACAATAATGTCTCCTTTCTTCCTTATGTCAACTCATAAGTTGGAAGTAAAAAGACTGAACCTTCAACATACTTGTCGGTCCTGGGAGAACCACAGCCCCAGTGTTTGAATCCCAGCTCCTCAGTTAAATGACTCTAGGCAAGTAATACTCTGTAGTTCAGTTAGTTCCCTCACTTGAAAATGGGGGAAACTGTAGTACCTGTCTGCTTGGTTGTTGTTAAAATTGAATGAGATAAATGCTTATGAGGCTTAGCACAACAACCAGCATATAATAAAAGTTGAGACAATGTGAGCTGCTGTTTTGTAATCATTGTATCATGTAACCCTCACAACCCTACAAGAAATGTACAATGATCTCTATTTTCCTGGTGGGGACATGGGTATAAAGAAGGTAAAATGTCTTTGCAAAACAGTTCCACAGATGTTGACTTAGCAATAGCCATGCCCCGCTTTCTTCCTCTCCTCCTTTTCTCAGGAACCCAGACTCTCCATCTTGTTGCTGGTCCTTCACTCTTTCCTACAACTCAATCTGTCCCATGTCTTTCACCCAACTATTCCCCTTTCCTAATTCCCTATGATCCTCAAGTCCCTTCTATCATGGGAATATTTTTTGTATTGTTGTTGGCTTTTATACCAAGGATATGCAGACTACCTCACACTAAGCAGTGATCCTGAGGAAATCCTCTTGACTATTTAGACATCAGTCAGTCTTTGGAAACTTCTCCCAACGTCACCTTTACCTCAGTTTCAATTTTTCCATATTTTGTCTGCCTCAAGGAATTCCCTTCTAGCTCTGGATAAGAACCCTAAGAAAGGAAACTATTTTAGAAGGCAGGGGGAAATCCAATTCCCATTCTCAGACTATAGACCACTTTAAGAGCACAAGCAATGATGTAACGCAAAGAAAAAATGAGGACAGAAGAGACCAGACTGGTTTTCAAATATTTGAAGCATGTCATGAAACAGGGATATAATCAGTCTCCTCTCCAAGGCAGTGAGTAGCGGCAATACAGAAACAGATCTCAGGCAAGAGGAGACACTTCCTCATCACTAAGCTGTCCCTCTAGGTGGTTAGGTGCCTTGAGCTCATTAGCACCACATCATGGAACATTTGAGCAGACGCTGAGAGCCACCAGTAGGGTTACTCTGAAGGGGATTCTGGTATGGAGTAGGAAGTCTACACCCTGCTGTTAGAATGCAGTAGCATCACCTGAAACTTTTTTACAGGAGTTTAGTAGATTAGTGAGAGAATTAGAAGAGTAACCTGGATGGGAAGGAAGTACTAAGTGGAGAAAAGTGTACAGGTTGAGTAAAGGAGGATACTTTAGACAAACCACCTATTTTACAGATATGTCTCAATTATCCTGATATCCAGAGATACATAATTCCCCTTAGGGGCCATGCAGGGCACCCAGGATACAGAGAAGGCACTCTGCTCATCCTCTTCCTCTTTTTCTGGGGAGTCCTGGTATCCAGCAGCAAATCAAATGAATGTCCCGGTTGCCCTATGATGCTATTCTAGGGAATGTCCCCTGGCTCCTTGCCAAAGATTCATGTAGAAAGTCCATATACGGTGAACAGTGTTTGATAAGAATGAGATTCAAATTCTGAATACCTGTGGGGGCTTCGACTTGATACCCCAGATTTCAGCCTAGTGTGAGGGTGAACACCACCCCGGTGTTGGTGAAAGGAGGAGAGGCTGGGAGTAAGGCACAGGAGATGGGGAGAATGCGCAAGAGCTTATAGACAGTTTGCAATAGACATGCATGCATCATTAGAATTTCTTTTCATAGTGATCTGTGAAAATGACGATTATACAAAATAGCCAGCAAAAGACTTATTTAATGATCATGGACTTCGTCTGCAGAACTTATTTGTAAAAAGCAGTATATTCTTTTATCTGAGCCTCCAGTGTCTCTCCCCTCCCTCTAACCATTATAATAATCTCGGGTCTTACCTGGCCCCAGGAAACAAGAGAGGGTCTAATCCTTCATGTGTAATAGCCATTGTTACTTCAGGGTAGATACTGTTGATGTCTGGCTTTTCCATACCTGGGCATGGGCATCCTCTCAGCTCTCTGAAGGCCACAGGAGAAGGGGACATTGCTCTGAAGGTCTTATTGCTTCTGATCACACCCGAAGCATCCAGGTATCGCTCCGCCTACCACCTCTTGGTGTTCTAGAAGGGAAGGGGGATTAGGATCTGATTCTCAATAGAATCACCACCCTGTCATCTCCCAGGTTTAAGAAATGCAGATCTCTCCTGGATTTGGTCACTGGGGCTTCTATTTATCCACTATATTCCCTCCTTATCTCCCACAGTTCAATTCTATCTGGTCACCTATGCCAAAATTTTCAAAACAAAGACATATTAAATCTTCTCCAGGGCAAGTGAAATGTATTCCTCTGGGTTGCAAACTTGTGGTTATGCTTCTAGTACCCTGAACAGCTTGTACTATTTATTTTTTTCACATTTATTTAACTTTTCATGTGAACCCAACACTATGACAAGGGCTTTGCAACAAACATGGTCTCAACAGATCCTCATCGGAGCCACACCTGTAGGTAAGAATAGATTCTGGTTGGATGTGTAAGAGAGTGCAGCTTCAAGTGATCTTGCTTGAGGAGGTGGAGCTAAACCATGTCTACTGATTGAGCCCACACTCTCAATCACCACATCATTTACCTCCTCCTAGCAATCTTGTAAGTGAATTCATCAATAACTTTGTCATTGTTTTTGTGAAGATGCTACAGAAGATTAATTTAACAAGTAAATTAATCAGGCTAACTAATGATACCAGTTAAATTTCAGGGATTCTGTCATTATAAAGGGGGTTTCTAAGAAGAAGCAATGCTCTCTCAGCTCATACAAGCCCTGTGAGTTGCTGAGGAGCTGTCCTGTAGCTTATGTATCCTCTCTGTGGACAGCTAGGGAGAGAATCATTAATGCTCTGTGAAAAGACCTCCTGACTCATTCCCCCAAGAGAGCCCTTCCTGCTCCTGCCAATCTAGTTTCTCTCTTCCTCTTGGCCTACAAAAGAGAGAATCTTATTTCTTTCCATTTTTCTCTAAAAAATAAACTATTTCCACTGAAAATTATTGCAACTATTGTCCCCTTCAAACATCTTTAAACAGTCACCACCAGAAGCAATATTTTTCACCAGTAATTTTTCAATGGACTGGGCTCTAACCCAATATTTAATATTTTTTAACATCTCTGATTAGGTATGAGTCTTACAGACGCTACAACTCTAAATGGCAATATTTTATGTTTTCAAGTAGAAGATAAATTAATGGTGTATATTCAAAATGATGGTACCTTAGATTCAATGAAATAATAGGGCACCGTAGAAAGATTCTAAATTAGAACTTTCCCAAGGGCAGGGAAAAATGATATTTCTTATTTATCTCACCTCCCCACTCTCAGTGCTTAGCCCAGTAGTGCTAAGTGTTTCAGTACATTTCATCTGAGATGATGAAATGTCTACTTGTCTACTAGATGTAAACCATGTGTAAACCTTACACCAAAAACTGAGGAACAAACAAAACCATAAAACAAAGTCCTGTCAATCAAAAAGACATTTCCAGCCACCGAAAACTTAACTAAGTTTCCAAATTCCTGAACTATAATCATTTATGAATGTTTTACTGGTAAAACTACTTGACCAATAGTGTCAATAATTCACACAGAAAAATCACCCACAATGCCTAAAGGATATTTTGTCATTACTGTCATGCAGTTAGGAACTACTGTTGTTCAAAGCAGATCCTCTTACAGCTTTAGAAACCATAAAATACTTTTAAAAAATTTAGTACTTTGTCATAATTTTTTCTTATTTCTATATTTGTTTTTGAAGTCATCTTGTTACAACATTATGTGATCCAGAGGCACAGAATCACACCTCCTCAGATGCATGTCCCCACACCACACCCACCACCAAGGCACCATAGTTCACCATGGTCCACCATAGTCCTCTCCCCTTTGCTCTCTACCTTTTCCTTCCCTCTCTGGTAACCTCAATTCTACAGACGTATTTCTAGGATTTTTTACTGGATTGGTTTTGATTGACCTTTTGGTTTTTTGCCTTACATTCCACATATGAGTGAACTCAGGAAATATTTGCCTTCCTCCTGCTGACTTATTTTGCTTAGCATTATCCCCTCCAGTTCCATACAAGTTGTTGCAAATGGCCAGAGTTCATCTTTTTCCTAGCTGAGTAGTAATCCATTGTGTTTATATACCATATCTTCTTCATTCATCCATCCTTAGGCACTTAGCTTGTTTCTATAACTTGACTATTGTAAATAGCGCTTCAGTCCCCTTCAAACTATTTGGAGTAGAAAACATAAAGACATAAAGTAGAAAACTATTGGAATAGAAAACATAAAGAATTAACAAGCATACTAAAGTAATATCAAAAAAAATATTTTGAATTGACTTATAATAGTAATCTATGGATTATTTAGCTTAGAAATCTTGTTTTTATCTAGTTTAGACCAAGTAGACATCTTATAAGGAAAGCTGGTATTGTTTTCACATGTGACTTAGAATGTGGTCACAATGAGGCTAAGTACCACCGCCAGTTGAAAGTGTGACAGCACCGGTCATTAACAGTTCACGTCTATTCTTATTGCCTGAACTGATAATTTTGTTATTGCTCCCTCTCCTTCCCCCCCACCCCATCATCTAATCGTGGTGCCAAATTAATTCTTTTTCAATCTTCATTTAATAAAAGTGACATCATTAACAGTAATTTATTCAAAACTTTTTCTGAGGACATTCTGGAATCATCTAATTCTTACCCAAATTCCATGTATCAACTCATGCTTATGTTTTTCTATAAGAGAGATAGTAAGAAAGGAAATAAAGTAAAACCATCAACCACCAAAGAAACATCCTGCTCACTGAACACATTTAGCTAGAAGAAATTAGGGAGATGGAAATATTTGTAACAAGAGAAAACAATAAGATTTGCCCTTAATCGTTCTTTCACTTCCACGTTAAGTTAACCTTCATGTCACCATGATAAGATTTTTCTGGATAAGCTCAGGGCTGCATTTCATTAAAAATGTAAACTTGTCCTTATAAACCTTATGAGAATCTGAATTGAGGTAGCCAGATATTTTTGGAAAATTCATCAAAATTGTTCTTGAATTCTGGACATTTACTTACGTAGTTCCAAGCTGTATTGCCTTCTGCAACAGTTACAGGAATAGACCTGCCAGGAAGTTTTGAAACACGAGAATAGATAGGCCCCTTTCTTGGTTAAGTCATAGCTCCAGACATACACATTAGCCCATCCAGGACCTCTAAAATCTTATGCAACGAGCATTTTGAAACACATGGGTCTGGTCAGTTAGTTCTGGCTTCCAGGCAGTTCAGTGAAATGCTTAGGCTAGAGAATTGCAAAAGTTTATGATTTCTCACGGAGGAATGAAATGTGACGCAGTAGAACAAACTGCAGGCATTTAATACCAGATGTTAATGTAAAAATTGGAAAACTGTGACCCCCCCACATGATTATCTGACCCCTGATTCACAAAAGCCCATCACACTCCGGAGGCATCATCATCTCTGGCTTCTTCCACTATTAAACATTCTATTTTTAAAATGTAAAACAGTAAATCTGAGCAATTTCACTGAGCTCATTAGATATATCAATCTCAAGGCATTTTGTGCATACACTAACAGAATAATATAATGTCATCATAAAAATCAGAAGTACAGCCTTTCTAATTTGTTGTATTTCCTAGTATGTAAATATCATTTACTTTCCTTTTTCTGTGCTCCACACCTAACTGACTTGATGAAATGCAGAGGGAAAGGAAGGGAAGATACCGTGCTTGTACTGAGAGGGAAGGAAAACATCCAAAATACACTTTCAAAACATGTAACATTTGTTTGCACTCCTTCCCTGAATCTGTACATTGGAGAAATTGAATGGCTGCATTAGAGGGAAGCGGCACTATTTAGAATTTCCATGTCTCTGAGGAGAACTTGGTGTAGGATGAGGAGCTATAGGTAACAAGCTCTGGACGTGGCGTCAGATCAGAGTGAAGTCCAGCTCTTTGCCTTTCTATGTGATATCGCACAAAGCCCTTAGAGTTTCTCTGCCTCAATTTCTTTTTCCTAAAGGTGGATTTAATCTGAATGCCTCAGAGGCTCACTGGAAGGCTTAAAGAATACAGTTCATGTAAAAGCGATACATAAACTAAAAAGTTTGTTCTAACTATGAAGTTGAAATCACTCAAGCTTTGCTCTTTCAATTGAACACTGAGGAAAATGAGGCTCAGTGAATCTCCTCTAAGCCCAGAGACAAGGTAGAGGAGACTTTAAAATGGTCCTCTTCTAACAGGCATGAGTATCTTGTCTTTGTTTCTACATACTTTTGATATTTAAAAGAGCAAAGGAGAGTGTTAGCAATATCTTAGTAAATTGTGAGCACTGACTTTGTCCAACTAACTTAAAAACAGTGCGGTTGAGTTCATCACATGAAGGCTGTTCTAGAGAAATACAAACCAATACAAGAACTAGGCCTTACCTTCTCTCTCCTCTCTCACCTGCCTAAACACTTGCAAATACATAGTAGACAATGGCCACAAGAACAGCTCACCAAACCGTGAATGAGAAAGTATCTTAGACTCCATCATCTCCAATTTCTGCATTGATGGATTGGAACACTGATTGGAGTGGGATGGCTTGCCCACCTCATACAATTCAGCAGCATATCCACCATGAAAAGTCAAACCTCCTGACCCTCTTTTCAATAATTATTTTCTTAGTTTCCGCTGACTGAATGAAATTTTGTTATTTACATCTCAAATACAATCTCTTTTCTTTTTCCACTGAGGAAGTAACTTTATTTTTCAGGCACTTAAGAAACACGTAACTGAAAACTTTTCTTCCTATCTTCCCTTAATTCTTTTCTTCTTTCCTTGCTTTATCTCTCTTGTTTTCCTCATCCATCTTTCTTTCTTTCATATGTATGTAGACCTGGAGGCAGATGAGAGCAACAAAAATAGCAAATCTAAATCAGGGAGATACAGTTTGCAATTGTCTATAAGAGTTCAAAACTTAGACTGAAACTTAAAGACTCAGAGTTAACCAACTTCACTCCTGATTCAGGAAATACTTTCTTTTCTTTCCAAATAATCTGATATTTATAAAAAATTAAAATTTTATTATTCCTTACAGCACCACCATCACCACCCACTCTTCAGGCTTTTCATCTTCAGATTCAAAATAATCCCTGGCACTTGTAAATGAATGATCTCGTAATGGGTGTGTGGGCTTATTTGGATCTCATGTGGCCAAAGTAAGCTGATAATATGTTTCTCTCACAATCATCCACATTATCTGTTCATAAACAGCCTTATTTAATTTGAACTGAATTTGCCAACTTGGATCATTTCTAATCCTCCCCATTTGTTATACATAGGTCCAACTGGTTCATTTTTACTCTTGACCCTGATCCTAAGAGTAATGTACATTTTCCAAGGCATGTAAAGGAGAGAAGGTAAAACACACACATGTGCAAACACACACATACGCACACACGCATGCACGCACGCACGCACACACACAAAAACACCACAAAAAAACAGTTGATCAATGTAATACAAACATTCCCCAATGAGTTCCTAATAAAAAGATAAAACACCAAACGCCAGTAGTGCCAAAACATTTACTGAAAGTCTTCAACTCTTTCAAAAATGTTATCAAAAATGAACAAATTTGATGAAACTAATGACAAATTAGACATTGAAAACTAACATCTGGGTGAGTCTACACAGGCAAGTAGGAGAAAAGGGAGTATCTAGTGACTGTGCATTTACTATTATTAAAGCACTGTATTAGGTTATTTCTCATTCCGGGAAAATTATCCCAGATTTGGAAATAAAGTACCCCCCAAAAGGATTGTATGATCTGTTAATATCATGTAAACCCATTATCCATCTTGCCCACCCAAGGGTCATTTGGCTGTGTTAGGAAAGGTAACTTTGGCTAATAATTTAGTAGGGACAAGATTAAGAACTCTGTAAAGTAGGAGATTCACTTGTAGAAAATTGATAAGGCATGATGATGATTATTTTTGCCTTCTGATAGAGAAATTTATATTCAAGTTCATAGTTTTGTTGCCCTGTAAGATTTAACCAATTTTATATCTAACATAGAATTTCATTTCCCCAAAGTCTTTTCTACTAATTACTTAAAATCCAGTTCTTCATGTTGTTTTCAAACAGCTCTGTTATTCCTATGATGAATTAAATGGAACTTAATTCATCATCTAGTAAATAAGAATTATGTTTTTAATGGTTTGAGAGTTTGCATTTTGACAATCCTCAAACAACCACATGAGGTAGGTAGTATATCCTCATTTTACAGAGGAGGAAACTGATCTCAAAGTAGGTATATTACCTGCCCAAGTTTATAGAGGTAAGAAGTGATAGAAATGAACTCTGAACACAAATCTGCCTGAATCCTTTTACAAGAACTACACTGGTGACTCAAATATAGATGGAAATTTAGGCTGCGACATCTCCAAAAAGTCAACCTCACCTGCATGTGTTTACATATCTGAGTTATAAGAATCATAGGTGAATATCAAAAGCAATGAACTCCAAATAACCTAAACCTGAGTACTTAAATAGTATTTGAAGATCCTGTTTGTCCATTTGTTTGATTTCAAATCTGAACATTTTAAAATAGGAAATGCAGAAAGTATGTGCCCACATACGATGTGGAATATTATCCTTAAAATGTGAAATTCCAGTGGTCTACTGATTCCATTAATGGTTCTGAGGACACAAGTCAGATTACTACTGAGGTTTTTATAAAAGTCATTGAAAATTATTTAGAATACTTACTAGACAACTTGACTTTGACATTCCATACACACGTCCCTGAGAGATTTTTTTAAAAATAAATTTGAACAAATTATCAGTCTATCCCACATAAAGATGCTCAATTTACCTTGCCTTTAACTGATAGAAAAATGAGGAACACCAACACATTTTTCTGTTCTTCAGGTATGGAAGAGATTTGCTGTCCTGGCTCAACACATCAGGTAGATGCCAAGACTAGACTGTGGTAAACTACTCTTCATCGGAAAGCACCTTAGTACACATTTAAAATCTTAAAAGAGTTGTCTTGAGAAAGACTGATCTCACTTATATGTGTTTATCTGTCAACAAGCATAAAATTCAACTGGAATATATACCTTTTGAATATATCTTTTTATCCACATGAAGATCCAGTCACTGTAAACACAGGTTTACAATTTTCTTTCTCCATAAACAAGATAAATAAGCTCGGGCCAATTGATATCCAGGTTATTATAAATTTGTGTCTATTATGTTTTGTCCACCAAGCCACAAATTAGACAGCAGCCATCTGGCATGGTTTTCCATACAGTACACTCCTATTTGATGGTCACTGCAGTCGTCAGCCACAGATTTTAAATTAAGTGAGGCAAGCCACCCCACTCCTCACCCCTGACCCCAACTATGGAGCCAGTTGAATTTCAGCTCCAGCTGAAGTGAAAAAAGAACTGTGGTTCAAGTTCATCCTGACTCACATTTTCACTGTTTTATCCTGGCTAAAGTTGCTCACTGTGTCTGTGGTTTTCTTACATAAATTTTCAATCCAGCTAGTGCTATTATACACTGTCTTTTCCAATCCTGATGTTGGGGGTGGATTTTTAGCTCGCATATTTTTTCCAGATGTGATAAGTTCTCCATAACCCTCTTGGTGAGCAAAAGCATATCCAGATCTTCTTGAGCTTGATCTGCGAGTCTGAGGCCTTCGGCTGCGTAGGGGCCTTGCCTTCTTTTGAGCCTTCTGCCTCTGGCGGATCTGGAGAAAAAGGAGACTGAGAGTGAGATGATGCACCCATATCAGGGACCCCAAGGAATGCACTGCTTTGTGATGTGACTGTGTTTTCTGCAATATCATCATCACTGATATGAAACACTCATCTTCACTGCAAAAGGAAGTTTTTCCACATAAAAACCAAGAAATTTTCACCCAAGATTACACTAGACACTGATCAGTTTTTATTCATACCAAAAGACTATCAAATAAGTAAGAAGTGTTGAGACAAATTTTATTATTGTCTCCATTTCATCTTCAGTGAACAGTAATGTATAGACATGCACCACTCAAACAGAGTCTGTGTGTGTACATTTGTGTGCATGTCTGTGTGTGTGTATGTGTGTAGGCCCATTCCTCCAAAAGATGAACTATCCTCTCCTTTAGAGATCCTCAAGATCCAATAGATACTAAACTATCTAGTTTAGTAGGATCCAAGATCCTACTAGATACTAAACTAGGAGAAAATTTAGAAAATCAGTCAGACGTTTCCAACTCTTGTGGGAGGTTGATGTACCATGAGATTTTCAGGGTTGTAATTCCTTTTTTGTGGTCTTTTGGGAACTCAACATCATTTTGGTGGTTTTCCAACATTTTTTTCATTTCCCTGTAAAGTTGAGGGGGAAAAGATCCAAGGTTTGTTCTCTGATGCAACTCATCACTTAGATTCTGGCTTTCATGTCGGGAGAAAATCTTTCAGCAGAAAATCATGATCTTACTAATTAGAGAAAGAAATGAGCATTATCTTCCCTCTATCAGCCCATCCACCACTTTCTGTATTTACATCAGATTGAGCTCACAGTGTCAAAGGGGAAGGAAAACTATATCAGGGACTCCATGAATCATCTCAGAAGGAATCTTCCCATACTTTGGCCCCAGAATGCAAGTGTTACAATGATAAGTTAAGGGAAGTTCCTGTCAGCATCATTAACGTGGTCACTCACTGCATCAAGGTTTCCCCTTCTCATAAAGTAGCTACAAATGTGTGTCCCTTTTATTTTTCTTTTCTTTTTTTAACTGGGTTGTGACCTAACTTGATGTTATTTTCTTTATACACCTCTTCCCATGAAATATAATCTGCTATTCCTTGGGTTGGGTATTTCTATAATCTATTCTTTTGTTTTCTTCTACTGGATTTTCCAATCCAGTTTTCAAGATGCTATTTTCTTAATGTGTGTCAAAGGTAACTTCTTCCTCATGTTTCTGAATCTATTACTATATTTCTACAAATATTTAGAGTCTCTTCACCTCATACCATTCTTGTCCCTCCATTATTATACCTTTACTTACCCACATATCAATAGCTTTCCTGATAATTTGCTTCTGCCTTGGAACAACTGTACGACATGCTGACAGTGAGCTTTGTTTATTTAAAGTCAACTCTATAAAAATGCCCAACTTAACTTGTAACTTATGACTATTCTACCATGCTAACCCATAATCTCTTCTACATTGGCAGTCATTGGGCTAGTATATTCAGATATGGAAGTTCATCTACTATGATGTGATCTGCACTTGTGGATGTTTGCTAATGAGCAGTTGATTGGTGTTTCCCCAAGCTTCCAGAGAAAGACATGATTCCAAGAGACAAGAACCAGCTCTTCAATTACTCATCCTCAATACCACATACCTGATCACTCAGAGTTGGGAATAAATCCACCTTCAAAAATCTGACTGCCACCACAGGCAAAACTGAAGCCACTGTTGTTAAGAGAATAATAAGCCAGATGCACTTCTGGGTCAAAGAATGCCGTGCATTTCCTATGATGAAAGGAAAATATACATTGTTGTCATAAACAGGACTGAATTATTGAATTAATAGACTCATTGCCTATTCCCATAAGGTCTTTTTCTTTAATAGTGAGGTTTGAATGCCCTAGGGAGAAGCATTGGCTGTCTTCCTAGTATGTAGGATGTTCAACTGTGAGGCAGAGAAGACAAGGTAATAGGAAGAGTCTTAGGAACTGATGTGGCCTGATAAGTTGGAGATTACCAGCAGGAGCCAACCATTCCCTGAACTAGACTCACTGCAGCTCCACTCATGAAGCAGAATGTTTCTTCGAGCTCCTTGAAGCTTGAAGCCACAAACAAGTTTCACTTTAAAACCACACCCCTGAATACTGCTGGCTACTAAGGAAAAGTTTTTCTTCAGCCCCACTGTTGATCTAACTTTTCAAAAGTCTCATTGGAGCTCAGTAATTAATTCCTGGAATGGCATGTGCTTAGCTGGAGAGCATGGTCCCCACAAAAACTACTTTCTCCAGTTGAGGCATTCCACTCTCATTATGCATGCTAGAATGCTCTCTTAGGACTGGAAGTCTTCTGGTCAATGCATTGAACTTTCAGTTTTGGCAACAAAAAAAAGAGAGTGAAGAAAATAATTTAAAAATAGTTTTAATGTCTTTCTTTCCTAATATGCATATTGTTATTCAGAACAAACATGTTTCTTCACGGCTGGAATCTTTGGTAAAAGTATTAGTATCAGGTATTAAGTGAGAGTAGTACAATTTAAAGATTTCCATGGACATTCAGAATATGCAAAAATCAAACAACAAGGTTTTTAAGCGTATGTATGTATTTAAATAGAACAATAACATCAGGTGCCTTTATATGAGTGAGCATGTATAACCCTGTAGTTGCTCTTATTTTGCTTTCCACATGAATCAGTTTTCTAAGAATTGTTTTTTTAGACTGGATTTTCCAACCAGTGGAGGTAAACCTTAGTCTTGCCTGATGGAACTCAAGAAGGTTGTCAGTGTGTATCTATCTTTTCCACAGTTTGGGATGAACTCAGAAATATGTTACCAGTTTATCTCAGACACACTAGAAGATTTCAAAACTTCTGAGAAAGTATATTCAGAGTCCCAAGTGTAAAGCTTCATTGCCCTTGCTGGGAATCATTTTGAAATGTGGAGTGCAATGGCAATATACTCCACAGAGGGACTAGATGTATATGCTGTAAAATCACAGAATCTCAGGGCACAAAGGGATTTTAGGAGCTCCTTTGCTGCACATCTGATGCTCATATCACTCTGTAATGTGCCCAACTAATAAGCCACATTTGCTTAAATCATCATCATCATCTCCACCACCACCATCACCGTTAACATTTCTTGAAAAAGTGCTATGTACCAGACTACATGCTAAGTACTTTATATACTCTTATCTCATTTAACCTTTACAAATTTCCTATGAAATAGGAACTAATGTTCTCAGTTTAAAAGTGAAGCTATTAAGGCATGATGGGGAAAAGACACTTCCCCAAAGTCACATAACTTGTAAATAGTGGAGCTGACATTTGAATCCAAGCTGTTGAACAATGGCGGCTACTCTTCATATCTCTCATGGATGAATATCTAGCAATGTTCTGAAGACTTTAAATTATACACCATTTCTTTCTTATCTAAATTCAAATGAGTTTCACTCATGAACTTTGGCAGAAATATTGGTGATGGTGTGGCATAAAAGTAAGACCCTGTTATTTCTTTCTCTTCCCTCTCTCTATACAAACTTTTTATAGGACCTCAGGTAATCCTGGTACTTGTGTTCTGCCCTTGTTTGCAAAGGGACAGTCTATTGCTGTATCTGGGCTATCTCAATGATTGTTCTGCATCTGGTAACAGAAACTAATATTTTGGAGCACCTTTCAAGCATGAAAGCTTTAAAAGCCTGGCTCAATTAGTTGATAGAGAAAGGATCTTGGTCATTGTTAGCCCCACCCAACATGAGAAATAAATTACAAAAACAAACAAATGCCAGCATGACACCAGACCCAGTTAGACAGTAGGACTTACTTACCAACAAATGGAAACTGATTCGGAAAGATGCCAAAGATGCCATTACTATGCATTGCAAATAAAATGGAGAAATAAATGGCAATGCTGCCCCAGATGAAGACATGATTAATGACAGTCCAGTAACTGGTATCCAAGGTCATCTATAAAAAAAAAAAATACAATGAGGTCTTTGAGCATTAAAAGGGCACCAGTTTACTGAGTAATATTTTCCCAGAACTGCTCTCCAAAGAGATGGTTGCATTACCAACCAACCATAGGCAATCACAGCATGGGAAACTAATTTCACATTACTGGTAGATAATCAACTTTAGCACATATATCTGTAAGCCATTATATCTGCCAAGTATGGATCAGAATTGGTAGATAACATGTTAAACTTCTTCTAAATGAGAAATAAGAAAGTAGAATGGTTTATAATCCCAAAGTTACTTTCCAAATTGCTCTCAAAACTTTTTAATTTGAGGGGCCTCCCTGGTGGTGCAGTGGTTGAGCGCTGCGCTGTGGAGCTGTCAGTGCTCAATACTAGTTCGACGCCCGGCCAGGGAGAATCCCACATGGTGCGGCAGACCTCTCCTGCCTTGCCCGCTGCTCCCCTCAGCAGTGTATTTCTGATCTGCCTGTTCTGCTCCCCACTCTGTCTCTGGTGAACCCTCTCGCCGCCCCCAAACTCTGGCCTGTACCCCAGCTTGTATGTATAAATAAATCTTTAAAAAAAAACTTTTTAATTTGAAAAAAATTTGTTCTGTGGCAAGTGCAACGTTTTATAATCTGCATGTAAGTTTTCACATGAGCACTTTACAAGGTATAATCTGTTTTATATTTGTATCTGATTCATTTTGATGATCACTTTCTTAAATTATTCAAATAATAGGAAAGAAAAATCCTTAATCCTGACATTCATGGTGACTGGGATCATGTTTACAAGTCCTTTGTCCTTCCACTACCTTGTCATGAAAGTTATAACTAGAAGTGCTGCTATCTGGTAAGCCAAGAAGTCACTAGTGATTATGAACCCTTTTGTTTTCACAGGAAAAAAAAGTAAGTTTTGGCATCATTATTTGCATCTCAGAGGTCCTGAATGGTCCAAGAGAAAGTTTACATTTCTAGCAGAGTCTGGTTGAAGACCACAGATACCTTCCCTGCCTGATGGGACCCTATGTAAATAACAGAGATCCTTCTCTGTGTCTGGACACATACTTCCCCTCTCCACTTGAAGTGAACTTTGTTTTAAGATGTTATACTCTAAAGAATGCTGGTGGCCATGACATAAACTGCAGGGGTTATAGAAGGACAGCCTTTTCTCTCAAGTGGCTTAAGATCAGAATCCTGCCTTCCATGCCTCAGCAGAGATTGGTTTTCCAGTTCATTCAGTTGCCCAGATATTAGACTAAAATTTCCAGCTCTACGGGCTACTGCCTATAAATTCATCATCGGCAATAGACAATAATAGCCTGACCTGTATCAGTATGGATAGGAAAAGAAAAATTACAACCCTCTTAAAAGGACTTGAGCAGAACAAGAACAGGTGGCTCCTATTGAAGCAGAACTAATAGAAGAGACATATGAGCACTATAACCAAAAATATGTAATGAGAACTCGTAAAAGGATGCCATTAGATCAGAGACAAAAATCTGGGAGAAAAAGCATTATTTCTGAATTTAAAAATTCAATAGAAAAACCAAATAAGAATAGTCACTGATGAGGGCCTCCCTGGTGGCGCAGAGGTTGAGCGCTGTGCTGTGGGGCTGTCGGCAGCGGCAAAGCGAGTTTGACGCCCAGCCGGGGAGAATCCCACATGGTGGGGCAGACCTCTCCTGCTTCGTCCGCTGCTCCCCTCAGCAGTGTACTTCTCATCTGCCTGTTCTGATCCCCACTCTATCTCTGGTGAACCCTCTCGCCGCCCCATGCCTCTGGCCTGTACCCCAGCTTGAATGTAAAAAAAAAAAAAATAGTCACTGATGAGAGCTGAATTAATATTCTGGAACAAACAAATGGAAATAATACCTCACAACAGAGAGCAAAAACTTGAAGAAATGGAAACCATGTGCAAAAATATGTGAGATATAGATAGAAAATCCATAGATGTTAGATCCATGAGCTCAATATACAAAATAATGGCATTTTAGAAAGAAAAGAAATGGAGAAGCAACAATAAAAGAAATGATAAAAGAAAACAGCTCTGTGGCAACAAACCCAAAAATTTTCAGATGGAGATGGCAAACTAAACCCCTGCCAAATTAGTGAAAGATGATACACTCCAGTGACATTTGTGAAATCCAGAGATAAAAACATAAGCTTCTAGACAGAGAAGATATTACTTACAAAGGCAAGAGGATCACCTGTTATCAAAGTTGTACACTAAAACTATGGTATGGTGCAACAATATTCACAGAATTCCTAAAGAAAAAAGGCTCTAACTCATTCCCACCCAGTATATCATATCACTAAATGTAAAGACAGAGAAAGAAAGATTTGCTTTCAAGAGTAACATCATGTACCCTTTTTGAACAAATTACTCAGGGAAATTGCTGCAATCAAATAAAAATAGAATTAGAACAAAGATCTCAAAATAGCAGAAAACAAAGTATAACAAAGTATGGGGGTAAGCAAAGAATCTTGTAAATTTATAGTTGGCCCCAAATGAGTAATGATGTATGAGCTGCAGTATTAATTTAGAAGGAATTTTCTAATAGTCAAAACACATGTTAAAGGATTTAATAATATCCTAAAACTTACATTCAAAATTTTTAATATGCAAGCAGGGCAGAGAGGGTTAAGTAAAGCAAAAAAAATTTCCAAAATAGTTTAATTTGAAGGTAAATAAGGGAAGGTGCAAAACAGAACAGTTATTAATATCAAATGGATATCAAAATGGAAATTGAGATTTAAATGAATAAGGAGAAAGTGTTAGTAAAATGGGAATGCACTAGTAAAACTTGCAAAGTTTTCATGACAAATGGTATGTTTTAAAAAATCACAATGCATGGGAAAAAAGAAATAAAAAATTAGAATTAAAAGTAGTCATAAAACAAAAAATGTTATTACAACTAAAATAAGTAACTCACTCCCACATCAAAGGGAAAACCAATAAAATGAAATGATAAAATGCAAATGAAGGGATAGATCCAAGTTATACACCAGTTAAATACATATTTTTTAAAGCAAAAGAAGTAAAATTAATGTAAAAAATTGAAATTTTAATAAGGATATTTTCTCATGAGAACAGATAAATGCTACAAAGAACAAATGACAATAAAGAATTATTATGTGGCAAACAACACAGCCTCAAATCATAGAAAGTAAGTTCTTCTTGCAATATAAGGAGACCTTAATAAGAATCATAATCACAAAGCTTTCATATGCTTCTCTCAGTATTTGAGACAAAGAGGTTGATAGAGGTAATGATTCTTTGGAAGCCTGTGAATGACTGGGCAAGCTGTAAGAGGTGGAAAGGTGTAAGAGGTGGTAAGCTGTAAGAGGTGGTAATGGCAGTATTTGCACTACAACAACCACATCCTTGGGTTTTGCTACCAGTGAGACTATGACTAGCTGTGGCTCTCTCAGATTATTTAGCCCTCCTAAAGATTCTGGAACTTATCCTAGTAACTTTTAATAAAATTTTCAAAATAAATTAAGAAGTGACTATTGTTTATAACTATGACCTTTTATGAATTAATGTGACAATATGTATGGATTTTAAAATATATTCACTCTCTGAACTAGCAGGAAAAAAATGCCATTTTTCCATCTATCAGACTGATAAGTGATAGGATTTCTTATTCTTGAAATTTTATTTCTAAGAATTTATCTTGCAGTACATAAACTATATGCACTAGATGCTGTATTGCAGCATTGCTTCTATAACCAAAAAAGAAAAAGAAACATCTCGAATGTCTATCAATGGAGGACTAACTGATAAGTTATTACATACCCATATTATGAAATCCTGTGTAGTTCTTAAGGAGATAAGTAAAGATTTAAATGTGTTGGTTTGGAAAGTTGTCTAGATTATCTAGTTATGTGAGAAAAGCATATTACAGAATAACGTACATAGCTATGATCCCTGTTTGTTGAATGAATGTGTGTGTTTCTGAAAGCAAAGAAAAATATATGGAAGGATTCAAGCTATATAATCACAATAGTAGTTTTAAAAAAGAGAGCATGGTGAAGGAAAAGACAATTTTTCGCTCTATTTTAAACATTCTATTTAGTTTAAATGTTAAATGGAGCATTTTATAATACAAATAACTGAAAAACCAACTGATGTTTTAAAAAAGTTTTGCCTATTGTATCAGTACGACACATATATAAGATTTATGTATGTGTATACATATATAACTCTAATTATGGGCCATGGAGAGTTCATAGCGGGTAAGATTTAGAGGACTTCAAGAACCCTGTGATATGGCCAAAGAGCTAGCTAGCTGGTGGTGAGAAGTACAACTCTGTATGTGTATTTCACTTCCCAAATAGACCTACTTATCCTGAACCAAGGATCAATTGTTTTGTAGGAAATGCTTCTCTCACATTTTTAATAGGACACTCACAAATGCCTTAATTCAAGAACAATGACTTGGGGAATAAGAATGCTGGATCCTAGTCCTCACCCGGCACTGTGGCCACAGTGTGACCTGGGGCAGACCTCTTATACTCACTGGGCCCCAGATTGTTATATAAATTTTATTTAAAATTGCACTTGTCATGGTTTTAACATTCAACCATGAGGAATTCTTTGCTATTCCTCCCTCCAGGAAGCAGAACTTAATTATCCTCTCCTGCATATAGGCTAGAATTGGTGATTCACTTCTACTGGATAGAATATGAAAAGGGAAACAGCTTATGGAAGAGAAACCTGATAAACATGATCTTAACCTAGTAGCCAAGATCAGCATCACCAGTAATAAGTCAGATTGATATCTTGGGCTCCTGGAAAAAAATGCAACAAGAAAGGGACATCACCTCTTTGTGATTCTTCCCTCAAACCCACAGTCTGTCTTTCCCTAATATCAGACAAACCCAGTGTAGGGTAAGTGATTTAATCAGACTTTTTGCACCACTAGACTCTGTGGCTACCACCTGCAGCCTTGGTTGTGCTAACACAGGAGGCACGTGGGAGCGTGAGCACAGGTGCCTGAATGTGAACAAATGGAGTATGGTGTGGGGATGCATAAATGCACCCCTGAGCCTAAGGCTAGGGAAATAAGGCTGGTGTCATTCAGAGACGATGGTTCTGTGAGGACCAGTGACTTACAGAAGAGGTGAGACCATGAGAATGCCAGAGAGAGCCCAGAGAACAAGTAAAGATTTGCGGCAGGGCTGGAGGACTCAGTCGCCTGCCTGCTCCCAGTCCTGGCCCCCACCTGGCCTGTGCCTGCTTCCCTGCACACCAGCCTCCTAGCCTGGTGTGCCTGTGTACCTGGTTCCCTGAGAGAGCATTCAAGCCTGAAAAATCCAGTGAGGATTCTGGGACTTTCCTTTATCCATCTGCCTGAATCCATAGTAAACCTGCCCTGTGCTTGCTGGCACCAGAGATATTCTATAAAACACAAAATACCTGACCACTCCTCTTCAAAAGTGTCAAGGTCAAAAAAATGTGGGGGCTATGACAGAAAAGGAAAAACCGTAGAATTATCAGAGGTTGGAGGAGACTGAGGAGACATGACAACTAAATTCAATGCAGTATCCAAGATTAGATCCTGAAACAGAAGAAGGTCAATAATGGAAAATCTGTGTAAAGCCTTTCAGTAAATAGTAATATAATATATCCAATGCTAATTCCACAGTTTTGACAACTTCACAATGATTATGTAGATGCTAATGTTAACTTTAGAGGAAAGTTATATAGGGTGTAGGGAAAATGGAAGTGATCACGTTTTTCTGCCCTCCCGCCGTTAGTATGAATGATAGGCACCTGTGGGCTTACACGCAGGCCTGATGGCGGCACCTGGAGTATGACGTGGGCGTGCGTGATCAGGTGCATCTGAGCCGGGAGACTAAGCATATAAGGCAGCAGCAGAGAAGTGAGGTGGCGGAGGACCATGCAGCTGAGCGCAATAGAGGCCAGCCAAGAGACCACGAGAGAATGCCAGAGAAAGATTCAACCAGCTCAGAAACTGGCCATCCTCCTGGCCCGGAGGCCTCCCTCCCTGCCCTGCACCTGGTTACCTCACTACAAATGGTGTAAAAAGATCATTAAAAGCCTGAAAATGCCATTGAGGGCTCCAGATGCCTCCTTTCCTCGTCTGTCTGGGTCATAGAAAAGCTGCTCCGTGCCTTGCTGGCGCTACACAGGGCCATAGTTGCCCATGCAGAGACAGAAGGCAGAGAATGGATCCTGCAGAGACACATGACCTGTGAGTTCTGAACCAAATAGAAATGGATAGCCCCATTCAAAACACTATGAATGAGGGATCAATGATTATTTTGAGCTCTAAGTATAAATACTTCATGGGCATCACTCTTATAAAATCTTGACAATCAGAGATAAGAAATTACAAATGACAGAGATGCAAGATTCTATGATCCTTTTTTGTCTTTAAAACAGGAAAGTTCTTATGATCTCTCAACTTGTGGGGAAAAAAGTATAAACATGACATCGATCTGTAATAAGAACTATGCGCTTTAGGAGGAAAATAACTTCTAAAATTAATATGAAAGCACAGTACTGGCATTGCTTTGACAGTGTATAAAAATAACTATGGACAAGCAAAAGAAAAAGATTCTTCTAAATTATAAAGATAAAATTATATAGCATTAATTGTGAGAACTAGTTTCAGTAAAAACACATAATGTCTATCACATTTACAATGAGTTTTCCAGGTAATTTATTGCCCTTACTTATATAACACAAAATATTAAGGACAATTTAAAGAACATTTTCCATTTGCTTTTTCCTTCAGATGTTGGACTTTTGTTTCATTTAGAACCTTTGAAATAATCTCTTGGTTTACCATGTGTACCAGCCTCCAGTGAACCTTTACTCTTTCTCTAGGCTTTCTCTGGTGTTCTCTTGTGGTGAAGACCACAAAAGGCTTCATAGGCTTTCATAGGCTTTCCGACATAGCAATTTTCTGTGTGACACCGCCCTTATATCCTCAGCCTCTGGGATCAGGGGTGCCCTCTTCCACATGCCCACACCATGCCCCAGGTGCGCACCATCAGGCAGGGATGCCCCGAGCCATGCCCCCAAGCACATCCTGCATTAGCACGGTCAGAGCCATAGCTGATAGTCAGAGGCCAGCAGCATAAAAGCCTGACCAGTCTTCATTTACCCTACACCAAGTAACAGATCTGACCTGAAGGGGAGTGTTACTACTAAAAAGAAATCTCTATACCTCACACAGTTGCCCTCCACACCAGGAGGAAAATCAGGAGAACTCAAGTGTGCCATCATAACGAGCAGTGGATCACTAAATTCTCTGGGCTGTAACTACAGAAACACAAAGGGTTGATTCAGTGATCCAAAGACAACAAAGCAGAGGTTGCACTGCTTGCTGTAGCCACCCAGAGCTACAGATTTGCGTGGTTCCAAAAGCTTTTGTGAACTCTAACTCAGTATCTAATGACATTATCCACCATTTACACTAAAAAGGAGATAGCAACGTAACTAAAGACACATTTCAAGAAGGCCAGTGGACCATCAGAATCATACCTACCAGAAGTACTTCATTAAATTTGAGATTCAGGTGTCCACATATATAACAGCCTCTTGAATAATTTCACAGGTATTTCACTGCCACGTGTTAGATTTCACCTTAAAACTGGGAGTTTTTAAGTCTCGTGGAAATCAAAATTTCTCTTTTTATCATTGTACATTTTTTTCTTCAAATACCAGAAGGCAGTAGTAGTATGATCATTTCTCTTTAAAGACATTGTGTGTCTTTACACACAATGCTCAACTCCAAGAAGGAAATCACTGTGAGGTTTCTATCAACACAGAGCTTACAGACACCTAATGCTAATCCCCCACATCAGGTAATTCATCTGAAAGATTCCTCACTTCATCTCAAAATGGGTAGTTACAAAGAATACCCCAGCATTCCTTTAGGATTATTCCCCTTCCAACAAGTAGACAAAATTTTTTAAAGTTGTAAACTCATCAAGATGTTTTCACCAAGAGTTACCTGTACGCTGACCACAACGACCAAAGACGTGGCCATGGTAACTGCAAAAGACTGGTAGTCATCGATGTGTTCCCCATCTTCTCCAGCCAAGTTGTAAAAGGCCCCATAGGGGATGAAGAAAAGCACGAATGAGGTGTAGATTCCATGTGCCATGCAGATGAAAAATTTACGCTTGTTAAAAAGTAGATTCAGTTGTCCAGGTTCATAGAGCTGGGGATAGTCCACACTGCTCTGCTCATTCACATCCTGTCAACACAGCATTATTTCAATGGACAAAACTTGAGGAAAAGTCACAGAGGCTCTGAATTGTGCACCTCCAGAAATAGCAAGTGCATTCGTAAACATGCCCTAATGTGCATTGTTCATTATCTTGCTTTGATTCCCACAATAACCCAGAAGATAATCAATTGACCCCTCCTTTACAAAGGAGGAAGTTGTATCTTCACGAGATTCATGAGAGTTCACACAACTCCTATAGCAGATCAAGAGCTTGATTTGCACCCAGATGTCTGGCTTCAAAATGAAGCTTCTTTTCTAGTCTCTCTACAGCTGCACTCTCACTCCCAGAATTCAAAGACATCATTGGCAGGCAATGGGCCTCAGCGCTAATGGCCACAGTAGTGAGTGGTAGTGGCCAGGAGATGGCAGCAAAGAGCTGACTTCGTATGCTGCATTCACAACTTTGTGGGAAGGTGAGTGAAGGAAGGGAACAGAGAAAGGGAAAACTGCATGTGTGATTCCTGGGGGGAGGCAGCTGAATGTTCTGCCCAGTGAAGATTTCAGTGCAAATACCAGGTATTCAGGACAAAGAAAAGCACAATGAAAAGGCATCATATTTAGCACCAAAAGATCCTGGGAAAAACAAAAGTATTACTTCTCAAACTTAATGTGCACACAGATCACCTGGGGAGCACATTATGATTCAGTAGTTCTGGTGTGGAGACAGATACACCATGTCTACCTATAAAGTACTGCTAATAACCACTGTGAGCTCCGAAGCCAAATGCCAAAACCAAAATGAAGAACAGGGATTGACCACTGGGGACATCATGGACCCCCAGTGGAGAAAAGCAACCAGAGGGTGAAACAGGCAAGATCTCTGGAGGCAAATCAATCCCCTTCCTGATTCTGGGATGACCCAGGTCTTGCCAAATGAAGGATATTGACTTAGTCACTTTAGGAAGTACTATTTTAAGATGCTGTTGGGTGTTTCTTTTCACAGTCCAGTGAGTGATGGACTTACATGCACAGACTCTGGCAATCCTGAGTTCAAATCCTGTGGGTGTCATTTCCTAGATGTGCAGTCTTGGACTTGTTTCTTCATCTGTCTAAACCTCAGTTTCCTCATTTCCAGAATGCAAGTATCAGCACCTCTCTCAGTACCACTGTCATGATAAATGGCTGTGTAAACTATTCAGCCATTTTTGCCTTACCAGAAGTAATAAATAGTAAATGTTTCTATATATAACAAATAGAATAATGATAGTAATAATAATAATGATAACAATTGTGTGGCAACTTCAGAGTCAAGCGTCCTGGTGCTAGGTTTAGTTCTGCCACTTACTGGCTGTATGGTTTTAGGGCAGTGACCTGAATCTTTGACAACTGGTTTCCTCTCTATAAAATAAGTAGACAAATAGGTGATCACTGAGGGCCTCAACCATAGTGTTCCATGAGCCTGTGAAGGGCCAAAGTTGACAAAGCAGGAAAAGAGAGAGGTAGATACTCAACTTTATGCCAATAAGGTGACTTAATATACTTTTTTTCAAATTGCACAATAACCATCTTTTCCCAGAAACTGCTTTATTTTTATTATTTTATTCCACATTCTGGGCAGCTACAAAACACCAAGAGAAGAAACACTGTAAACATGGGAACTTGGAAATAAATGTGCTTAATTCTTTACATATAAGGTCTTTAGGAATTCATTATATTTTGTAGAATTCTGCAAAATATTCCATTCACAAATTGTCCTTTTAACATATGAGAAGTGAGACAACTGACTACTAAGTCACAGAATGGGAGAATGAAGTGAGCTCATAATGTGAAGATTTATATTTTGCAATAGCCAGCTTTAGGCCAAAAATTGGTCTAACAAAAGTCTGGAGAAAATCTGGTCTTCTTAAAAATATTTCAAAAAAGTTTTTTCAGATAATACACTCTAATTGTGCCATGGAAACTCCTCTGGCTAGCCTTCCACTTCCCCATAGGGAGCCAAATCTTTTCCCCTTCCAGGAAGTACCTTCCAAGGCTCTGAGTGTGCCAAGGATCTACCATCTTTGTAACGATTCCCTCCCTCCTCTCTTCTTAAGCACAATGAGCTAGATGGGAACACTGCACCCATTCTCTCCATGGCTATGAGGCTCTGAGTCCTCTCTTTTTAAGAGGATGCTATGCTGGCCTGTTGTTCCTGTTCAGGGTTGTGCTGGCCAAGTTTCACCGCATATACTAGCCCTCTACCCTCCAACCTAATATTGCATGGTCCTCCACAGTCTCCCAGAGGCTAATACAGCATTTTCTAATAATTGCTCCATAAGGCACTAGTTCTGAGGTTATATGAAAAATAAGGGTATATGAATAGGTGCTATATAGAAAATAAGTAAATGAAAGTGGAGTTATATGAGTTTGGAAACTGCTATACTAAAATGAATTTAAAGAGACTGTTTCCTGCAGGACTTCTTAGAGTCTTTAGAGTAATAATGTGGGTGTGGTTCTCAAAGAGGAGAGTAGCCAAACTTTGATCAAAGAACCCTTTTGGGGAGGTCGGGCATCTGGAAGGGTTTTTGATCCATCAACACCTATTAAAATAACTGAACTTGTAGGACTCTTTCCATGTCTTGTGTTTTCTACTTAGAAACTAAAAAGCATCAACAGAGAAAAATATGTTATGAAGATATAGGAAAACATACCTGGTCAAAAATCCCCATGGCTAGAACAGGCAGCGATGTGTACACAATGTTAAAAAGAGTAATGAACCACTGGTCATAAACGGTCTGAAAAGAAGTAACACAGCAGTGAGAAACACAATCCATAGAATAGGAGTGAGAACATTCACTGTTAGTTTTTTCAATTAAATAATTCTAAGGTGGGCAGAGTTTAATTTTGGAATCAGAGAAACATGAATTCTCCCCCAGCCCCCGTCTGTGCTCTTCTGTCTTAGTGGAATATAAGAGTTCTCTAAACTTCAATTTGTCAGCCCTAAAATGAAGCCCTATGCTCCCTGAAGAGTTGCATGGGTTGGGGGTAGGGGGATGGTGAAAGGTGATCATATGTAGGATACCTAACTTGATGCTGGACACATACAAAAGAGTAGAGATAAATGTGGGGGGGGTGACAGGGGAATTAATAAGCAAGTAAGTTAGGAGGTAGTCAGCACTACCGAGGAAAGGAGAATAGGAAATGTGTCAGGGTTGTGACTGTAATAAGGTAATTGGAAAAGTTCTCACTGGGGAAGTGACATTTAAGAAAAGATCTGAGGAAAATAAGAAAATCAATATGCAGCTTTTTCGAACAGGAGCATTCCACAGCACAAGTGAATCCCATGAAAAACCCCTGAAGCAAGAAAACATCTGATATGTTCAAAGAACGGCAAGACAGCCTTTTACTCAAGCAGAAGAACTACAGGGAGAATAACAGATGACAAAGAAGTAAGGAGGAAGAGCTTAGGTAGGTAACTGCGGCTTATTCTTTAAGCTTTATGAGATGACATTAGAGGCTTCTGAGCAAAGGAGCCATCTGATCCAATTTATATTTTAACAAGCTCACTCAGGGTACGTGCTGAAAATAGAAGAGGAAAAATGGTGGAAGCTGGAAAACCCAAAGTGGTCCAAATGAACAATAAAGTTGGCTGGACCAGGTGACCATCAGGAAGATATGTTGAATTTTGCATATATTCTGAAGCATATTTTCTTAGGGAAGTTCTGAGAGCAATAAGAAATGTTAAATGCAAGTGTTCCAGAGAGAGAAGCTAAAGGTAGATTCTAAATAGTTACGTAACTAAAGCAATCCTTTAAATTATGTTATGTGTATGTAGATATATTGTAGAGAAAATATTTTGGATCTTTATTGCTAAATCTTAATTGAGATGGCTCTATGTGTTGGCATTGTTTATTTTTGATTTGGCTGTATGTTTGTTCAATGAAAAGGGAAGTGAATGCAGTCTTCAAAAGTCAAATCTTGTACAGTTCTGTCAGAGCTCTACAGGTTGTTTTATTCAACACTAAATAAACAAGTCACTGTGAAACAGGCTGAATATTATATTCTGAGCAAGATTATATCCTGTGTGAAGCAATAAGAAACATGGGTATTCCTGCGGTCAGTCACCTTGCAGGCAGTTCAATCTTCAGGGGGAAAAATGAATGTAAAAAGGAAAAGGGGAGGTGGGGTAGATAGGTGAGGGTAGGATATTGCTTTATTTTCCATTATCTCAGAAATTTGGAGCCTGGAATCCATAAGAGAAAGACCTGCTCAAAGTCCTTGTCTTTGAGGGTAGGTCAAAGTTAGGCAGAAAACTTGAGTTCTACCAATCCCACTTTTTGTTGTTGTTGTTATTCTATGAGTCTTATTAAACTCAAAGTTCATTTCAGTTTGGCATAAGGATTTGAAAAGAGGTCCTATGTTCAGTGACATGCTGATGAGCATATAACACTGTCACTTTTTTTAATGCCCTGTTTTGAAGCATTTACCAATGTAAATAGTATTATTATCTCTCCCACAGATGTCTGAAAAATGATATTACTAAATGTAGAGTTGAAAAGAGATGTGCCATAGCACACAATTATATAGTATTTCCATCATACAGATTCAACAGATATAAATTATTTCAAGGGCTTAACTACTAAAGCATGGTACATAAAAAGTGATGAGTTTTGAGTATTTATGAACTTTGATTCTAACATAATTAGAAACCTATACCACTATACATAGTTGTGAAACAACCAAGAGTTCAAGACAAAAAAAGGAGATTGAAAGTGGCTAGAGGGGGAAAGCAGGTAACTTACAAAGGAACTCTTATCAGGCTTGCATCAAACATCTATGAGTAAATACTGTTAAAATGGCTATCTTACCCAAACGATGTAGACTTATTGCAATCACTATCAAATTACAATTGCATATTTTAAGGAATTAGAGTAAACATTACTAAAAATTAATGTGACACCTAAAAATAGCCATAGAGCCAAGACAATCTTAACAAAAAAAGAACAGATGTATGCTCTCCCATGTTTCAAATTATATTACAAAGCAATACTAAACAAATATGTGTAGTATTGGAAGAAAAATAGACACACAGACCAATGGCATAAAATCAAGAGCCCAGAAATAAATCCACACTTATATGTATAGTTAATTTATAACTTAGAATCCAAGAACATCCTCTGAGAAACGAAAGTCTATTCAACAAATAATGCTGGGAATTTGGATAACTACATGCAAAAAGAATGAAACTAGAACATTATCTCACACCATACAAAAATTAATTCAAAATAAATCAAAGACTTGTATGCAATACATGAAACCATAAAATACATACAAACAAAATGTTTCTCCTATTCAGAAGGGTGTCCACCCAAAGAAAACAAAAACAATACTTAGAAGAGATAGATGCACTCCTATGTTCATTACAGCACTATTTACAATAGCTAGGTTACTGAAGCAACCTAAATATCCAACAACACATAAATAAAGATGATATATACATACTCCCTGACACTGGCTTCAGTGATGACTTGACTTCAAAGGCGAAGGAAATAAAAGCAAAAATAAACAAGACTTCTGGACAGTGAAAGAAAGTACCATTAAAATGAAAATACACCCTTCTGAACTGGAGAAAAAAATTGCACATCATAAATTAAACAAGGGCTTAATATTCAAAATCTACAAAGAACTCTTACAACTCAATAACAACAAAATCAAATAAACAGAAAATGTGCAGATAAGTTGGACACTTCTCCAAAGAATACATACAGATGGTTAACACGAAAATTGCTCATCATCACTTATTATCAGGGAAATGCACAGCAAAACCACAATAAAATACCAACTAACACATGTGAGGATGACACATATCCAAAAATTCCAAAACAAAAAATGTTGGCAAGGATGTGGAGTAAAAGAAACCCTTGTACACTGTTAGTGAGAATGTAGACTTGTCCAGCCACTGTGGAAATCAGTATGAAGGTTTCTCAAAACATTAAAAATAGATCTGCCATATGACCCAGGAATTCTTCTCATAGGTATCTATCCAAAGATAGAAACTGCATAGAAACTGCTTCAAAGATACAGATGCACTCCTATGTTCACTGTGGCACTATTTAATAATAGCCACCCTAAGTGCTCAACAGCAGATGAGTAAATATGTATTATATATACACAATGGAATACTACTCAGCTATTTAAAAAAAGATAAAATCTTACATTTGTGTTAACAAAGGTGGAACTAAAGAGGATTAGGTTGTGCAAAATAAGTCAAAAGGGGAAAAACAAATACTGGATTATTTCAAATACTCTCATTTGTGGAATATAAGGAAACAAACAAAGAAACAAACAAAGAAACAAACAAGCCCTTGAAATCTGACCAGAGAACTGATTCTACCAGAAGGGGAAGTTGGGGTGTGGAGGCAAGATAAAGAGAGGTCTCCCTGATAGCCTATGGTGGAATATTATTGAAGTTTTGATGATGAGTGCAGTGTGATAATATACATTCATAGAAGTGTGAACCCACTCTCCTAACACATATATGTTATTTTAAACTGACATACCTCAATCAACATAAAAGAAAATCCCAAATCAGAAATATGCATAAGGTGTGGAATAGAGAAAACAATGTAGTATACTGACATGATTATAGAATTATAAAAGCAAAGAACTCTAGCTACATCTAAAACCACAAACTGAGAAAATCACATAATGATTAGCAAAAGAAGCCATATGATTCCTTTTCAATAAAGTAAAAAACTGTGCTAATCAATCCTATGTTGTTCAGGGAGTTATATTCACATGGTAAAATTATAAAAAAAAAAAAGAAAGTGATTATAAAAATGACAATGTTTGCTCCAGAGAGGGTGGGAAGCGTGTGACCAAGAATGGGCAAGGAGCTTCTGGGGGTTTGACAACTGGATCATGAATATATGGTTGTTTGTTAAAAAACAATTTATTAAGCTTGGATTTATGTTCTATAAACTTTTTTGTAGATTTGTTATGTTTTACAATTTAAAAAATGGTCTTTTTTATAGTCAGAGTCTGGTGAGACTTTGGATGCTGATAGAATTTAGAAAATTCTGATGCCCCTGCCACACACCAGGCCAATTAAAGCAGTGTCTTTAAGGATGGTATAATCCAGGCCTCAGCAGTTTTAAAAATTTTCCAGGTGATTCCAGTGTTCCAAGGTGAAGCCAAGATTGAGAATTTCACTGACTCCCATCCAAAAAAAGGCAATAGCTGAAAAAATTCGTTATTGATGGCATCTGACTTTCATTCCATGACTGTTGTATGGGAAATAAAAGAGTAGAAAGTAGTTGAAGTGAAGGATGTGCCCCACACAGAACCTGGTGCTAGCAAAACACTTCTCCTCCACCCCACCCACCACCCAACTTCCATTTACTGCAAAGAGAAATTTCAGGTTTTAGGGGGAAAAAAAATGATTCTGGGAAATTATCATATGCTGAACTGTGAGTAGCTGATGGTCTGGCATAAAGTGCCATCATTATCCAAACTGGCTAAGATTAAAACCTACAATTACTTGACAGCAATATTTGCAAGTTGGCACTCCAGTTTGAAGTGTCATTTTCACAACTGGGGCAAGAGATGACAGTAAAGAAAAGCAATTTAATGCAAGAATTTTTGCTGCCACTCAGAATCACAACAGCAAAAAGGAAAACAACTAGCAGATATTTACTGAGCCTCTACTACAAACTAGCACAGTTTTCAGAAGTTTAAATATATTGATTCATTAAATCCTTACCATAACCTTATGAGGTAAGTACTATTAATAGCTCTCAATTTACAGATGGGGAGACTCAATCACCCATCAAGGAGGAGATTGCCCAATGTGACACATCAAATACAAAGATTTTAAGAGTGTGGTATAGGGACCTTGGAGGGGACCAACACTGTCAAAGCTATTTTCAAAATAATTCTAGGTTTTTTATTTGCCCTTTTCACTCATACAATTGTATGAGTATAAAGGACAGCCAACTAAAAGCAGAAGCAGATATGAGAACACAGCTGCCTCTTACTGTGTCAAATACTGAGATGAAGTGTAAAGCAATGGCATGCTTCTCACTAACTTGCTTTATGTTTTGGAAAGTATAGGTTTTTTTTTTCATTAAAATATGTCATTTACATAAACTTGTCTTTTATTATTTCCGATGAATTTATAATGAATGTTTGAATTTTTCTCCATTTTAATTTCTAATATGATAAATATTGAGAGGGAGGGTCCTAAGATCACAAAGTTTGGAAACTGCTGGCTTAGTGAGCGTCAGGACCAAGTTCTAGCCCAAGTACTCAGACCTCAGCATCCACAACATTGACCAGGCACGAAACCATCTCTCTCAATTAATGGGATCATTTGACCAGTTCCCATACACAGCTTTCTCCCTCTATATTGCTTATATAATTGAGGGTATAAAATAAATAGTATTTTGTCTGCTGTTTTTTGTTATTTAAAATGGTAACAGTGGCAATTACCCAGTTTGAAACCCTCCAATGGCTTCCCATTTTGCTTGGAATGAAATCCACACTCTTCACCACTGTCTAAAACCCTTCTTGAATCCATGCCTGCCTGCCTACCTTTTCAACTTTACCTCCCTGTACTCTCTCCCTCACAAACTGAGCTTCAGTTTCTCTAACTGTCTTTCTCTAACTTACCTGGCTCATTCCTACTTCCGGACATTTGCACTTACTATGCCCTACCCTATAATATTTTAATCACAGGAAATTTTTATGAAAGTTACCTTCTAAACATTTAACTCCAACTTCACCTTCTCAGTAAGACTTTTTACATTCCCGGATCCTTTCTTAATAACAATTGTGAAATTATCTTACTAATCTACTTCTTTTTTCTTTCTTCATCTCACTAGAATACAATCTCCATGAAATAGAGACAGTCACAACTGTTACTTCAATATATTTTCAATAGCAGTTCTACAAATATTTGTTGAATTAATTTTATAACTTTTTAGAAATGTTATGTATTTAACTCACTACTAGACATTCCCCTGAGGATGTGCCACAGTCTTACGTCCAGACCTGCACCCATTCGCACACCCCTTCGCACACCCCTTTTACGAGGTTTGCCTTTTGTGGTCTCTGAGTTTCTGACAAAAATCACATCCACAGTAGCACCCAAGTCAGAAATCTGATCCTCTCTCTCCTCTCTCTCTCTCTCTCTCTCTCTCTCTCTCTCTCTCTCTCTCTCTCTCTCTCTCCCCAACACTCCACATTAAATGAATTCTAAATCTCGCAAACTTAACCATGCCAGACAACTTGTGTCCTGCCCAAGCCAGTCTTCAGTTCTATCACTTTCCTCCTGTTGTTTCCTCTGCTTAAATTCCCACTCTTACTCTTCTCTTACTTCACTATGATTGATCCTAGAAGGGTCGGCCCAGAAAGAGATCTCCAGAGTTTGCAAACCCTTTACATCCCCTCCCTGCAGGATTGGGTTCCAGGCCACTCTTTGGTGGACTCATGATACTCCACACCTACTGCTTCATAACCATCAACTTATAATTATTTGTGTGCCCATTCCCAGCCCCATCCCACTAGACTCTGAGCTCCTTAGGTGAAGGTTATACAACTTCTAAGTTAGACAACTTATCTGTGGGGCCTAAGCACCTAACTATCTCTCTGGCATGTGGCAAATATTTCAACAAAATGAAGCTACTATCTTAAGGGTAGGCTTGGGGAGCCAGACCAGAACTGTGTGTGCACTTCAGTAAGTCACTCTCTGAGTCTTAGGTTCCTTGTCTATCAAATAGGGATTAAGTGGAGGCTGTAATATTCAATGAAATGAAGTAAATGGCAGTATATTATAACCTGACAAACAGATAGTGCTCAATAAATGAGCACCTTTGTTGTGTAAGAAAGGAGGAAGAAAGGGAGGGGCGTGTAAGAATCCAACCATCAAGTGATATTTTCAATGGGTAAATAAAAAGGGATGTTTTCCCAATAATTAGACATTCTTTATAAAAATGCAATCTTTCTTCAGACACCTAACTACAGGTATTTATGTCTACAATAAGCTACAATATTACTGAAAGTAATAGAAAATTAGAGTAAAGCAAAGAAAACGAATACCTGGATATAATTAAGCATTTTCCTCAAGAATACTTAATTTATATCAATCACTGCTGATGCTGATGCTAGTTTTTCTTCAGTTTCTACCAAAAGGTTAACCTGAGTCTTCACCTTAAAAAACACTTCCCCTTGTGATGGTCATTGTCTTTTGGCTCTGGGGGATTCCACAAGAATTCAAGTTTTGAACAGTATTTATTTTACAGCAGCCATCTTTCTACCCTTGCAAGGGATCTCCAACTACTCAAGTAGTAATTGAATATGCAATATCATATTCAATGCTCCATGTCACCTGATAGTCCACGGGAAAAATCTAAGACCCCCCTTTAGTGACTACAATTAGCTGGAAGAGGCACACTAGACCAGGTAACAACTCATAGGGACCCCACCCTGGTTTCTGCTCTTCCAGGCATGTTTAGGCCCTCTGCCACTCTACTACCCCTCTCGCCCCCCACTTACACATGGGTGCCCACATGTGGGTTAACCAGTTGCCCCAAAGAGAAAAGGAGGGGAGGAGGGAGAAGGGGATTTCTATGAAGGCTCGGGTATCAGGAGCACTCAGCTGAGACGAGGCTAATAAAATGGTGCTGACCCTCTCTGATCGTGTAACTCAAATTATTTATATAAATAGGAGTCCTACACACAAAAATGTGACCTAGGATCTCCTCCTTCCAGGCTTCCAAATTTCTATTTCCCATATACAGTATTCTGAATACAAAAGAAAAGTCATGCCCCTGTGAGATGCCACTAATCAGCTTGGAACCTTATGTGTCTCCTTGCAGAGGACAAAGAATGGAGAGGAAAGGTGTCTGGTTTTCCAACTTTGCTGCTTTCTTATTTAAAGAAATCCCCTCCCCCTTGCTCCCTTTGTGGGAGTAATTTTCAGCCTTATCAACCATTTTATATAGCGCAAAAATACTCCAGCTATAAATTAAACCTAAAGTAGCTTGAGAAACACAAAATCTATGATTTATACATAACCACATTTAAATAAATCCTAATAATGTTCTTAGAAGGTTACAACAGACTTTTGACTCTGAGACCATCAGCTTAACTCCTTGTTCAAATACAGGATGAACTACCTCTTTGTAGTCATGTATCCCCCTATTGCCATGTGTTATAGGGGAAAACTATATAATGATATCTTTTTATTTGGGGCCTTTAAAAATGTGTCATGTAAAGAAAACACATTGTGGAGTAAATATCAGGGGCTCAGCCTTAGCACATCTGTTACTGATTTGTATAATTAGTAGAAACCCACTAGCAGGATCCAGGAGGAACAAGTTGGCACCCTCCCCTGCCTGAGTTTTCCACAGGGCACATCTGGAAAGCCAGGGAGATTGGAGCTGCCCTGCCAGGCTGAGATGGGCTCACAGGTAACCAAATCCATGAAGTCATCAAAGCCTTGAGATTAGTTACACTCTTACACATCACTTTCCAAACTTTTCATTGTTGAGTTTTCTTATATTGTTTGACAGAACTAAAGTTTTTTTTGACCTTGACAAGATAATTGTTTCCATATCATGGCAGAATTTAAAAAGAAAGAAGGAAAGAAAGCCAACCATACACAGCTCTGTATCTCACTAACAATGATAAATTGTCATCAGATAATATCATCTCACAAGTACATGGTGCCAGTAGTTGCATAGTTTCAAATGTGAATTTTCTAAATTGGTCCTCAAACAATAATTTTTGTCTTTTTTTTTTTTTGGCTCTATCCCTGGTTCGAGTACAGTTCATCTTTATTTAAAATCATGAGAGCATAGGTGCTTTTAAAATAAGTTGTATGTTTCCATAGTGCATACAAACCCACAGAAGACTCCATGAAACTCATGGGTGTTGATAACAGATTGAGATGAGGCATTTCCTTAAAAAGGATCTATGATTCAGTTTAGAGACTAATCTGACCTTTAACCAAAACCCTCTGGTCCAGAAATCTGGTTGGAAATCTCATTCATCAGGAGATATGATATTTAAAAGTGTCTCTTGGTGGCAATTTGGTTGGAGTGTTTGCTGGCAGACATGGCCTCGAGCTTGCAGCTCACTCCAGGAAGCAGTTTGCCTAGATAGACATCGCCTTTCTAAGGGACTCGGCTGTGGAAGACACCTTCCCACACTAGACATTAACTCTCTGTGGTAACATAGTTCATTCTCTCCCCATACTCGTATCTATTGAGTGTTTCTGGATGTTTGTCCTTTAGATTCTAAATAGAGCAAACATTTGCTGGGCAGGGGTCAGGAGAAGACAGTTTAAAAAAAAAAAAAGATGTAGCCATGCTCTTTTCCAAGTCTATGGCCATTCAAGTGGTCATTTATAAAGCAGAACATTAAAGCAGTAAACGGAGATTCAGGACCCATGTTCCAGCCCCACTCTTGCTCACCACAGATCCTTTAGTTCTTGGGAGAAGTGGGCTTGCTTTTGATAAAATGAAGGGTGGACTCCACATCTCTGAAATTCTCCACCAAAGCAAAGATTCTAGATATCAACAAGACACAGACATTTTGTTCTCTGTTCCAGCTGTTTCTCCCAGTGAAGTCCACTCAGCAAACCAGCCAAAGAGAATCTGGTCCTTCTCAGGCAGATTCTTTCCCCATGTATCCAAAAGCAATCACAACAGGGGCAAGGTACTGAAGTTAAGGAGGGGAAAGTCCATAAACCAAACACAACCCAGTCTGCATCATATCATCTTCCATCCGAGATGTCCTAAGAGCCACCATCCCACAGGCAGTAAATGGACCCCTTGCATGCCACATCTGGATCAACTTTTACGTCTGTCCCAGCCCACCTACCAAGAGCCCTGGCTGGAATCTACTGGAGCTATCATCAGAGAATAGGAGCTGGGATAAAATTGACCAGGCCCAGAGAAACAGGCCAAGGTAGTAAAGAAATAGCACATGTCACTTCATTAAGTAATTAAATTGGTGTTTTTGAAGTCAACATTGTGTCTAAGAAAGCACAATCTATTTACATTTGATCAGATATTTTGGGCTGCAGAATGGATTGCTTCAAAACAATCTGTTAAGAGATGCAGGAAAAATATTGAGGTGCTTACGAATCATGCTGAGATTCAACAGGGTAGGCCCCAAGACATGGCTCATCCATGACAAATTTAATTCAAGAAGACTCTTGTTGGGAAAATAAGAGAAAGGTACATATGGAGTCACTTAACATCAGTTTCACATTCAAGAAAATAAAATCGTTCCCAGACTATAAGTTCCCAGAGGACAGGAACTGCATCCCTCTGGTTCATCCTGGTGTCCCTGGAGGCCAGCAGAACACTTGGCCCTCAACTGGCACTTAGCTCACTATTGTTCAGTGAATGAGCTTGCAGACTCTATAGCTTCTGTGTCAGAGGATGTGTGTGAGTTTCACTCCTGTCAGAAATGGATAAAGAAGTATCTTAAGATCAGGGCTGCTAAGGAAGGATCTCTAACCAAATACCTTCTGTTACTGAATCAGTGGGCCCTGGAGTTTTTATTCCACCAGAGTATCCAATTCCACTGAAGCAATTTAGGAGAGAGATGGCAGTGGTGAAGGAAGACCTCAGATGACTGACTTTCACTAACACATTGGAAGAAGTGGCTATATAATAGGCTTTGGGGACTGAGAAAGCTTTGTCACCTAACAAGTTATTTTAGAAGCCCATGTCAGCTAAGTGATTTCAAAGAGAAGAAAAAAAAAAGTGTGACTGCAAAAATATCCCCTATTCAAAAATTCTCTGTAGACTAGACCCCTCCCAACTATGTTTTTCTTTTTACTTGCCTTCTTTACAGTATATTGTCCTTAGAAAAAACAGGGCTAAGGGGGGAAAAGCCAGAAGATTTTTCAGTTAAACCTGTTCCTTATCAGGACCTCCCAGTGAAAGCAGGGAATGGAAAAAGAGACAATGACCCCTGTCAATTCTGATTCATATCCAAGTCGCCCTCACTGTCAATTCTCAGTATCACTAACACCAGGTCACGCACCTTTGGGTGTTTACATTGTTCTAGAAGATACTTCCTTCTGCAAAAATACTATTAAGTAAGCTCCCCTTCAAGCCATGCAGTTTTTAAAAGATTTTTCTAAATAAGTTTGTTTTAAATGGAATTTTAGAAATAAATATTTTAAAATTAGCTAAGTGCAGGTCAGTTGGAAAATGTTAATGTATAAGGGGAGGCTTTCCTGCCTTTATAGTCTTAACCCTTTACATAAACTATCCCATGAATCCCTGCAAGCAGCTGGATTTTCAGATCAGACTGCCACTTAACTTGGAAACTATCACATGCTCACTGGAGATTGATTAAACCTCTGAAGTCTCACCAGATCCTCATACATTTATCCCTGTGCCTTCCTCTCATATTAACTTTAATTGTAATATTTCTATTGGACTTACAGATGTATTCTTGTGTTGCAATGAGAAAACAAGTTCCAGGACCTGTCGTATTCATCATTTTTTTTTCTCTTCAAAAAATGACATACAAGTATTCCTACCAGCAATTTGACAATGTTGTATCACTCATAACTTTGGACAAGGAATAACTTGTTTAATTAAAAAAACGATAATTTAAATCTTCATAACACTTCTGGAGAGTATAAATCAAGAGGGGCTTCTCAAAATGTGATAAGTTGTGTTTTCTTAATAAGAAAGCTATAAAGAACACAGTCTCATATATATATAAGTTGATAAATATTCCCATATAATTATTTTTCTAATCAGAAAACTTCAAGGATAATGGAAAAGACTTAGGAGTTCAAATGTAAACCCTCTGTCCCCCACAACACGCACACTTTGACATACAAAATGGGACTGTTTGCTCTCTTCACTAGAGTTAATTAAAAAAATGGCAGTTTTTGAAAGGGAGAAACATGAGTAGCCTGTTCCTATGGGGAAAGTATTCTTAGTGTCACTTTGTCCTGTGTAAATCTTACTGCATCCAAAACACTGTAACTAGGATAAATAACAGGGCAATGTTGGATTTTAAACCTGTCACTGTAGAGACATCTATTCCAGAATTTCCTAAAGTGGGTTCTGTCTGGCCCCTGTTCTACAAAGTAAGTGTGTCACTTGGAAAAAACAGCACTCCGTGCCAAATAAGTTTGTGTAATATATCAAACCCCATTGACTCCAAAGCACCATTTATTGTAAAAGAGACCACTATTGATACCGAGATTTGACCAAATGCAAAGTCCAACATTCTTATAAAGCTATGGCAGCAATGAACTGAATCCTTAGTGTCAGAATTAAGGAAAAACAAATCTTCATGCACTCGCTAAAAGGAGAGATGAGAAAAATCTTTCTTGAAAATTTGTACTGTGAACATATCAACTAAGTTTTGATCCAAACTTAAAACATGGTGGAACAGAGAAAAGTAACTCAGGTAGGCAGTGTCCCCAGAGAAAATACAGAAGCCATACAAATGCTCTCTGGAAAAAAGCATTTTCAGAAATGTTATCAAGATGGCAACGTAAGTCATTCTCAACTACAATTTCCTCACAATAACACCAACTAGAAATTATCCACAGATAAGACACCACTTTGAAAATCTCAGCACCCAAGTGAGGCTTAAGCACAGAGAGTAAAAAGGACACATCAGAGGGAAAGAGGAGGAGCTACCCGCTGACTGCATTGCCCCTCCCTCAGGCCAGCATGGCACTGTACCAAGAGAACTCCCACTTTTCTGATCAGATAAAGAGAGCCCAATTTAGATATCCAGCTCTCCCAGTATTGCAATAAACTTCCCTGGAGGCCCACTCGGGTCTTAGCTCATGTGGATCTCTGAAGAATTCTGCAGGACTCAACTACTGAGAATCAGATAGAGAAGGAACAGATGGGAGGTGGACAAGCAGCACTCAAGTAGTGGCAGAACTCACTGCTGCCCATAGCAGTACTAGAACAGAAATTCCAGACAGGGGCCCGTCCATCTGCATACTTAAGAGAGTGGCTCCATCTGGTCAGTGAGCTGGGAGAGCAATTCTGCCTGGTTTGGGTATATAGCACAAACCATATTGACTATGGGATCTGTGCTATGGTCCAACCAGACAGGGAAATAAATTCACAGTCCCAGCTGACTGTTGAGTATAGCCTCCAGGCCTCTACCCCCATCACCAGGAAGCCTGGTCAAAGAAATCAGAGTTCATCCTAACTCTACTTATAAAAAGAACCAAGACAGCAGCTCTACCTGACTATTAAGTATAACTTTTGACCTTTTGCAACCAGGGAGCCTGAAGAGTGACCCTAGGCAGCCTCAAAGCCCAGTCAGTGGCACCAACCAGCCTGAAACTCAGCCTACAAGCTCACTCTGCAGGTGAGTCTGGTCTACAGACCTGCCCGATTACTGAACACTGACTATAGCCTAGCCAGGCAGGAAGCACAGTCTGTAACCCTGCCCAATCTTGGAACCTAGCCTGAAGTCCCACGTAATGAGGGAGGCCAGCGTCCCCATCAAACTTTGAGCCAGTGAGCCCAACAAACTTTGGGTCGTATTCTGTGCCCCACCTGATAACAGAGGACAGACTGAGTTTCCATACAACTGTGAAATACTGTCTGTGGCTCTCAAGGGCACAGAGTCCTGCTAGGGATACCATCTAGCCTGAGACCCCAGCTCACCATTGGAAATTGTCCAAACTTGCCCAACCATGGAGTCCAGCCAGTGGCAGCTCCCTGACCTCAGAGAATGGGCAGTAGCCTCACCCAACTAGAGACTCTAATAGTAAGCCTCATTTGTCCATGGGTGCTGCCAAATGATCCATCCAGTAATCCAAGATGAGCTGAGATGAGTTGTCTTCACCTGCTGAAATAAATCTGTAAAATCTGGAAATGGGGAATATTTACCCACCTTTGTAGATACCAACTAAAGAATCAAAAATTATGAAGATTCAGATAAAATGACACTACTAAAGGAAATTAATAAGGTTCTAATAACTGACTTTAAAGAAAAGTCTATAGGAAAGCATAAAAAGATATTAATATAGGGCCTCCCTGGTGGCGCAAAGGGTTAAGCACAGCACTGTGGAGCTGTTGGCAGCTACGGGAACAGGTTCGATGCCCGGCTGAGGAGATACCCACATGGTGTGGCGGACCTCTCCTGCCTTGCCTGCTGCTCCCCTCAGCAGTGTATTTCGGTTGATCTGCCTGTTCTGCTCCCCGCTCTGTCTCTGGTTAACCTTCTCACCTCCCCACACCTCTGGCCTGCACCCTAACTTGTATGCATAAATAAATTTTGAAAATATTAATATATACATTACTGGAATCTCAGAAGAAGAGAAAAAGAAAGGGACAAAAAAATCTATTTAAGGCATTCATGACTAAAATTACTCCAAGCTTGGGAAAAGATGGAAATTCAGATTCATGAAGGCCAAAGGACCTCACATAGTGTGTACTCAAAAAGGGCTACGCTGAACATATAATTAAATTGTCACACAAAGAACTATAAGAGACAACTATACAGCAACAAATTGGACCACCTAAAAAAAATGAATAAGTTCCTAAAAACATAGAACCTACCAAGACTGAATCATAAATTAAATGAAAATCTGAACAGACCAATAATGAGGAAGGAGATAGAGTTAGTAGTCAAAACCTCTCAACAAAGAAAAACTTATGACCAAGTGGTTTCACTGGTGATTTCTACAAACATTTAAAGAAGAATTAATGGCGCTCTTTCTCAACTCTTCTAGGAAACTGAAATGGAGGGAACACTCCCAAACTCATTTTACAAAGACAGTATTACCCAAAATGCCAAAGACAGACAAGGACATTACATGGAAAGAAAACTGTTGGCTGATATCCCTGACAAATATAGATGGAAAAATTCTCAACAAAATAATAACAAATAAAATTCAACATGTTAAAACACCATCCACCATGATCAAGAGAGACATATCATTGGGATTCAAGGGTGGTTTAACATACTCAAATCAATAAATAGCATATATTTCATTAATAGAATAAAAGATAAAATTCACCTCAACAGAGTCAGTAAAAGCATTTGATAAAATACCACATCTATTGATAATAAAAAAAGACCTTAAAAATGGATATAGAAGGAATGGATGTAAGAAGATAGGGCCCTGAAGTTCAGGTGGGGAAAAATACAATTAACTATACATTAAAACTCATATATATTATCAATGGAAAAAACTGAGCAAAATGCTGATTAGATCAAGAAGTTGAAGCATCCCAAATGTCCTTCAATGGATGAGTGGATAAACCAAATGTGGTGTGTGTACACACACACACACACACACACACACACACACACACACACACCAGAATATTATTTAGCCTTGAAAAAGGAAGGGAATCCTGACATATGCTGTAACACCCATGAGCCTTAAGGACATTAGGTGAAATGACCAAGTCACAAAAAAACAAATACTGTACCAGTCTCCTTACATAAAGTATCTAAATAGTGAAACTGATAGAAAATGGAATGATGGTACCAAGGTTTGAGGAGAGGAGAAAATGAAAAGTTGATTTCAATGAGTAGAGTTTCAGTTCTACAAGATGAAAAAATTCAGGAGACCTATTGCACAATAATGTATATGAATTATATACTTAAAAATGGCCAAGATAGAACATTTTATGTGTTTTCATCATAAAGTTTTTAAATTATTTTTTTAAAAAACTGGTGCAAACTACAGTTAGAAACCTACTTCATATGGTTATTGTAAGTATTGGGCTACTATTGGCAAAACATCTATACAATGCCTGGCACATGGTAAGTGCTATTTAACTGTTAGCTGTATTGGTAATAAGTCTCATCCCTACTTGTCATATCAACAGTATCCTGACTCCACCTAGAAGATGACACCACAGCATTGATTCGATCACAAAGATACTGTCATTGAGTTGATGACTTTTCCTCGCCAACAGTTAATAACAAACGACTACTTGCCACTTTTCTGACAAGCCTATTTACTTCTCTGATGTCTGAAAACAGAACCCTAATTCCTCCACTATGGACAATATAACTTGTGAGATCACACTTTGCCATGTCTACCAAGACATCCCTTCCCATACCATGAGTATAAACTACAGTAGGCACTACAGCCTGACTATGCAAGGGGCTTAGAAAATATTCATCAAATGCATGAAAGCCTCAATAGTAGGACCAAGGGATCCTGTCCAGTAAGTATAGGCCTGAGTTCTAATTTTACCAAATCATCATAAAACTTAGGGCAAAGTGAACAGCAGTCCAGGTCTCCTATTCAGTAGTCCAAAATTGTTCCCTTGAAAAAGGAAGATGTGCCCTGCCCTGTTTAAATTAGCCAAAATCCAGGCAAAGCAAAATAAACCAGAAATCCACTTTTCATCCTTCTTAGAATGAAGCAATATATAAATAATTAAGAAATACCTCACTTGTAGCCAAATTCATTATCATACCAAATTAACATTAGCACAACTGAAAACACATTCTTCATTCTGGAATCAGAATACATAGCTGGAATACATACAGATCTTATGACACTGAGCTCCTTTTCCCCCAGTTCTAGTCAGGCTGAAACGCTTACATAGACCAGATGTGGAGACTGCAAAGATGGCCACTGGTGCAGGGAGAGTAAGTGGCAGCTTCCAGAAATGAGCAGAGGCATGTTGGAATGACTCCTTGCTGTATCTATCTCAAGCACGAAAAAGGGCTCTAGAAACACCCAACAACAGGAAATGACTAGATGCCTTTTTGTGCCAGGTGCCATTCAAGATAATGGGCTATGTAGATGATTCAGATGTGCTTCTTTTTCTGAAGGAACTCATGGTTAAGCTAGAAAAGGTCATAATAGATTGGGTAAATCGGAGAAAGCAACCTTCTATCCTGAAACAGATTTCTCATTTTCTACTGTCCTTAGTTTGATACAGGTATCAGCCACGGGGTGGGATGGCTTTGGCAGGTAAGGAGATTCTAAGCCCTCTGAAAAAATTCTCCTTAAAAGGATAAACTGCTTGCTTAACTGCCCTCTGCCTCAAAAAAGAACAGAAGCCAGTGTAGACAAAATAAGAAGTCAGCAAACTGGACTTCACTCTGGGTTCTGGGTTCAAGGAAACAAGCTTTTAGATTCTAGATTGTCAAGCCCCCTGGTCCTTGAAGTATGGACCCCCATCTGCACATCAGCATCTCCAGGGAACTTGTCAGAAATGCAAACCTCAGACCTACTGAGTCATAAACTCAAGTGGGATTCAGCGAACCATGCTTTTAATGTGTTCCCAGTGACTCCCAGGCACCATAAAGCTTGAGAACCACTGAGTCAGTCCAATTCACAGCACAAGAAACTACGGAGGGTCAGTCAACACTGACTGTAGACTCAGATGCAGAGAATGCAACTAACCAGAGTACTCAATGAAAAAAAAAATTTCAAAAGGGGAAAAAGGAGCACAGAAATGTGCTAAGTTAAATCAAACGTTTAAGAAACCTAATCACAGACAGGTGGTGTCTGGGGTTCATGTCTTTGAAGAAATCATTGTTCTCGCTTGCTGTTCTCTTTCAAAATATAAATACTGGTGAAAGGATTAAAAATCTAATTGCTTAACATCTGACTCTGACCACTTTTATCAGATCCTGAAAGCAGAGCAGAAAATCACCTAAATGCAGAGGTTAGAAGTCGCTGGCTATTAGTCTCAACTTTACAGTTTTAACAGACAAATTTGGCAGCAATCCTGCCTACCTAACCTTGGTGTGTCTGCAAATACAAGTCATTACTCTTCTGTGTCCTCAGAGGTCTAAATGAGGGGTAGAATGTACTACCCCTTCACAGTTTTTGTGATTTTTCACAAATCTCAGTCCTCTGCAATATGAAAATTGGATCTCTCAGAAACACCACTGAGCAAACCGACTTGCTTCATTCAACTGTGGAGAGAAAGTCACCAGCCCAGGAAGGCACAGGCCACACCTCTACACTTGTCTTTATGGACAAAAGTAGAATTTTAAGCAGGTAAATGTCACCACCCCTGTGCCTTCTCTGAACTAGCACTAACAAGACTTGTATTTCTGAGAGCCTAAATTCAAGAGTTTGCTTCACTTCAACAGTCTAGAGATTGCCGAAAATGTCATCATAGTCTGCTTTTAGTTCTCAGCATGTTATCCTTAGAATGGGTACTGGTGTGCCTCACCTTAAGAAATCTCAACTTCTCAGAAAAAGAGGAAAATGAACAAAGTATGTTTTCATTACAAAAAGATTCACTAATCTACCTTAATTTAATCCATACTCAATTTTTCAAGAATAAAATGATTGAAAAAAATCTTTATTCCTAGCATAGAAATTAGTGATTAACCCAAAAGGGTGGAAAAACGATTGAATAAATATCTAATGAGAATTACAGTTACCATTTTACTCTCAAAGATAATCCTTTTCTTTCATTGTTATTGATGTTCAAGATAATATAGACATTTTTTAGTTATAAGTATATTCCAATGCTATAGGTCTTCCTTACATTTCACAATTGATACCCAGGGTCAAAATTTTTCTGCTAACCAAGACGTAAGGCAAAATAACTCTCTCTTAAAATGGATATGAGTAAATATAAAAATAGAATCCTAATTTATTAATTGGTTAATGTTCCTTCACCAGTAATATCTAGTTTATCTATTTTCTGTTTTTATCAATTTTTAGCTGATGATTTTTTACAAAATAGCCCTGATATCACAGTATCAGTTACCTCTCTCTGATTTAAAACATATTTTCTTCCAGATCTTATATGTTTAGTATGTTGGGTAAGTAACCATCTTCCCAATAGGGATATCAACATTTCTTGATAGTGCTTCTCAGACCTCTGTTCTGAATTAAAACTCTACATCAAGTTTACCTGTCATCAAAACAAAACATTTCAATAAAGACCTTAAAATGCACAGAATGGAGTACTCATTGGTTACTTACACAAAAACAAAAATAAATAAATAAAATTCCAACAAAATATATATTCTTCTTGGGTTCAAATTTCAAGTCAACTATAAATTATGTAATTGTACTATTGTAACTTATATCAGACATATAAAAATGCTCTCTATTAGTGCAGTCTTTTGCAATCCAGGGGATCTTATAAAAAAAGGGATCTTATTAAAAAAGTGCTTTTTACCAACCTGGGCTGAGAAACCACAGAAGAAACCAAACCAGAAATGCACAAGTGTGAATGCAAAATTCTTGTAGAAGAAATAGCATAAGAATTTGCACATTCGGAAATAGGACCACCTTCCATGAATGAGGAGAAGCCGCTGGAGGTATTTAAACTGTGCAAATGAATAGTCGCTGGCTAAAACAGCCTGCAGTCCCTCCTGGCCGCTGATGCCAATGCCAATGTGAGCACCTACAAAGGAAAAGAGTGACACTCTCATTCCCCAAACATGAACACTCTCTTTTGAGAACTTGTCATTCCTCTTTTACACTATTTATTTACAGAAATCTTATATCTCTAGCAATTTTAATTTTTCACATATATTAACACATGAAACATTCATGATAACGAAGTATTCATCCTAGTTTTACAATGGAGAAAACTGGCTCAGAAAAATTCAGTGACTTGTACAAGGTTTTACAGTTTGTAGGTGGCAAAGCTGGAACTAAACCAAAGTATTGGGACACTTAGACATGTTTCTACTCAATAGCTACTTCCTAATCCAAACCGCATAAGGTGAACTGAATCCTTTTGGCCTAAAAACACACAAATAATTAAAAATGAATTGAATTTTTTTAATGAATGTTAATAATACTGGACCAAGAAAGCATTCAGTTTAGAACCACTGGAAAGTTGCTCAACACTCTCTAGGACATGTTCTCAAAGGCTGACACTGAGGACTCTAGGCAGGCAGCATCCCCGGAGCAGGGGCCTCTTACTTTTTATCATGCTGACATCATTGGCTCCATCACCGATGGCCAAAGTGACAGCATTCCTGTGCTTCTTCACCAGCTCTACTACTTGGGCTTTCTGCAGTGGAGTGACTCGGCAACAAACTACACTCTTACACATGCAGGCAAGTTCTAGGAGATCATTCTTGATGTCACTTTCTAGGGCATGAGCCTATGTTGTTAAAAATAGTCCAGGGGGGGGGGAAAGAGAAAACAAGAAATGAGAGATGTCATTTAGGAAGGACATTTCTTTTTTCCTCAACTGACTTCTAAACAGTTCAACTCCAAGTTTGCTCTTGATTTAAGGTCACACAGCAACAACCAACTAAAGAAATGAGTACCGAGGTCCTACTAAGGAGCAAGAACTTTAACAAAAAAATAAAAGACATGCTGCCCTTGTGTGTCCTCCATGACACATGATCACTCTGCATTGGAGAGAAACAGTTAAACGTGGGGGAATCCACCCACATACAGAAAAGCAAGAGACACGATACCACCATATCACCAAGTTTAGAAATGAATGCAAATGAGGATGATCTGTTTGTTCTAACTGGTGGAACATTTGTTTCCTTTGCATTATTGTTTTGTGTATTTAGTTTTTGTTGTGTGGTTGCTAATATGTGGCCAAATGAAAAGCAGATAATCTATAGAACATCCCTTGAAGTATGTAGGACTTGAAATAAAGAAAGACCTGCCAAAGGGTGTGATACAACCTGGGTCTCAGACTGGGTTCCCACTCATTTCTTCACTTGTTCCTCTCTAAATACGTAAGAGCCTTTAAGTATTCCAAGAAGTGGCTGAAAAAAACCATAATCCTTTCCAATGAACTGAACACATTTTTCTAGAAAATATCTCTGTACATTTTTAATAAACACATTAGGAGAAAACAGGACTCCCCCTAAATTTTAAGTCATCAGTGTCTTTAAATGAATCTTTACGGATATAATCACAACCCACTCCAATCTGACCCTTTGAGTTGTCTTTTACCCCACCTTTAAGTTTATAATTTATTCCCATCATGCTAAATTACTTGTTCCCATAATATAACTGACTCTTTCTTGCTTCTGTGCTTATGACTTGTCTCTTCGACCAGAACCATCACTTCCCCCATCCTTCCCATCCAGGAACTCAATGTAGTTGCCTCCATGTATTCAAAGCAATGTGTTCCTCTTTAAAATATTTATCATACTACTGTAAATTAAGCTCTCCCACCATATAGCAATCCCTAAAACAAGTGCCATGACTATTCACCTCTTTATCTCAGACTCTATCACCATGACCTGGACATGCTTCATAAATGTTAGTGGTGTGATTGGAAGAATAGTCAAATAAGTATAAAAGCATGAACAGTGTAGAAAATTCTCACATTAGGACCTATAATTGCTAGGGGGAATTGTGAGTTAGCATTCTCAAATACAATTGCCCTTTTCTAAAAGAGAAAGTGTGTAAAACTGGCTTTCTTATCCAGAATGACCTGCCCTCTTTCTTATTAGCAAGTGAAAACTTGGGTTCTGAGAAAGACCCAATTTTATGCACCAAATCATCAAGATTTGAGAAAACTTGAGTCATGATCCTTTTTAAGATTCTGAGCATACTTAAAGAAACATGGCCAATTCTACTCTTAAAAAATGACATTTCATGGTTTCATCAGCTTCAGGCTTTGAAGCTGAAGGGGTTCTTAAAGAACATCTATCTCAGCTTTCTTTCAGCAGAGTTAGAGACAAGGAGAAAATCATGTATGCTATCACCTGAGGAGTCTAACCCCCCACACGCTGGCTTCTTTGAACCTAAGAAGAAGTCAAAGCATGCTACTCATTAGGGATCCTCTCCATAGTGTGGTCCCTGGGCAATTCAGCTTGGCAGCCACCAGCTCCAAGTCCAGCTGACAGGCTTATAATTTTCAGTTGCTGCTCATTTGTGCAAGGGAGAAGTTCGTGTCATCTGGACAAACTTTCAACTGAGCTTGGCCTGCAACTGAGCTCTGTAACTTTCCATGGTGTAGAAGGCAACACATCATTATGTCTGGAATCCAGCTGGATAATGCTCTAAGCACTAAGAGCTAACAGACAGCTGATCACAAAAGGGGGGGGGAGCGCAATACAATATACTCAGATCCAACTTCTTTTGTCCTCTAAGAAACTGTCTACAAGAAGATACATTTATTTTCCAAATCCAAAAGTGAAAAATGATCATCAAAGTCAGAGAAAGATGTGAGATTAGCTTTTTGTGCATATAAATGATAATTTCACTGGACTTCAATCAGAGCTTTTGTTTTCTAAATTAGAAACTCAGAAGAGTGTTTTGATATTCGTTCAAGATTTGGAACCTGAACTACATTAAAAGTACAATGCAAGTTTATTCTATTACGACAAGAACCAGATTTCCTAATCAAAGCAAATTGTTTGGCATTGCTATAAAATGCTGCTATTTAGAAAAACCACCAGAGGTATCTAAATGGCAATAATTTGGTGTGGTAATTATGTGAAGGTCAGGTTGTGCTCTACAAATCACAAACATTAGCAAGAGCAATAATTGTAGTACATCTATCCATTTGCATTATTTTAGTGAAATAATAGTGAGCTATGACATCCTCCCTTAAAAGCATCTAAACATTACTGTTAAATGCTCTATAATAATTTAGACAAAATTGATATTCTGTGAATTCAGTATTTCTTCGAATCCTCCCCTTTAATGTGGTCATTCAAGCAATAATGCATGAAATATATATTAGAACTTTCCCCTTAAAAACTGGAAACCATAGTGTATGCACTGTTTCTAGTAGTGTCATTTGTTTGGTAACCACAAAAGGAGATCTCATTAAGAAAGTACAAAAAAGATAATTTTGGGGTGAAGAAATAGAAAGAACAAAGCCTTAAGTGAACTCACCAAACTGTGACCATTTATGATTAAGGCATAATCGCCTGTTATGGTTTCTTCTACAACTGAGTCCAGCTCCAGCTGCTGCTTTTTTTCAGAAACTACATGGCCATTGGAAAAACGTCTGTTTCGTCCAAACAAATTTTCCTTTGCTTTCCTAAAGGAGAAGGAGTGGGGAGCAAATCAAAACAAAGTAGACAGGGTATACCTATTAACTCTAAGAAGAGACTGGCCTAGAGGTAAATTCATTTCATCACCATTCAGACAGACTATGGCATAAGATTCAGTTTTAGTAATCCAAGTGGATAATTCTTTTTGATGGGGATACCATAGCAAATTTCCAAATTCCAGGAAGTAGGAGGGTAAGCATAATGAAAATAGAATCATCTTGAATGTTTTAAATTACCTAAAAACTAAATCACCATCTTGAGCTGGGTTTGAACTGGAAGTTCTTGATAAATTTGATATATAAGGATGTCTGAGTTTCAAGGACTTAAGAATCATGAATCTGGCATGGGATACTGTTAAAGGGGAGATGAAAGAAGTTTGTTGAAATCTTCTAGGAATTCTGGGACATCTACATATAAAATAAATTCATCAATTTGCAGAACAATGTAATATAAACCAGTTTAAAACAGCAGTTTCTAAGAAGCACATTTTTAAAAATCTGGCTATAAAAACAAATGATGGCATTTACTGAATTGGCACATTCATTTAAATATAATGGAATATTTTAAGTGAAAAATAAACTCATTATCTCAAACAACAGGATAAATCATCTGGAAAAAAAACTACAGACATCAAAATATAGAGGGTCTTTTCAAATGGAAACTCCCTCCAATGCCCGAGATCTCATTAGCGGTAAAATAACCCTGCCAACATTTCTTCTAACTCTTGTTTAAGAAGTAGATTGTATGGTGGCTTAACACCCTTAAAAGTGGCATTTTCCTCCTCTTTTCAAAATTGGGAAGATGATGCCCTTAAAGGAAGAGAAGTTTCTCCCTGGACCCATGGATGACAGGCTTTGAAGTAACATAGAGCAAACTGGCAAGACTGCAGAATTTTCAGCCACAAACAGGGAACTCCACAACACACACACATCTTCTCTGAAGATGAGTGCCAAAGTCAGCCAACAACACTATAGGCCACAACATGCATCTACAAAATGAGCACCCAGAGAACATGGGGAGTGGGAGACAGGTCACAAAGTGAACGGTTTAGCTCACAGCAAAAATGATAAGGTTCCCCAAAGGCTTGTCCTATGTAGAAAACATTTATTAAAATGTGGATCCTCTGGGAAAAAAAGATAATGCTCACTGTACAGAAACAACAACCAGCTCTTAACTTTCTAATTATTTGAAAATGTAACACTAATTGTTTACATACTAAGTTAAAGAACAAAACAAAAACAACTCTTATCTTCTGGCTCAACATCTCCTTCTGCTGTCCAGGACCAAAATCACAGCCTGCATGTAGGAACCCAGAGGTTACGTGCTCTGGCTCCAAGGATGATGTCATGCATTTAGCAATCAGTTTGCAGAATCAAAGACAAAGATTTATAAAGTCAGAATGCTATGTGTGAAAAGTCAGGCAGTTAGGGTGGGGAAGGGGAGAGAGAGCAGACAGGGAGAAATCATCGTTTGAAGTGGGAGGATCAGACTTTGGTATCAGATAACCATGTCAGGGAATCCTCCTCGAAGTCCTGAAAATTTGCAGTCCCATATAATGAAGAAAGCAAGAGAGACCAGTTCCTCAGAAAGGAACATTTCTCTGACATTGTTGCAGAGCTCATAAATTGAGACTTAAGAAAGCACCAAAGGGCAAACATCTCCTGAGGTTTCTTTTTTAGTAAAGTTCTCACTCGCTGTATAAATGACTCAATCTCTGTTTTCCCCCCAGAGAATAAAAACATTCCAAAGGAGGGTGAAGTTCAAGAAATTATTGGCTGAAATTCTATTTACTTGGGATTTTTTTCCCCTAAGCTGTCTTCCTAACATCTCACATGAACCCTTTCCCAGGCAGAGAAGGGACGGTTTTTCCAACTCTGTTTAAATCTCCACTCACTCCCACCACAAGGTTAACTCTCCTCACCAGATTGGGCATGTGCATTTTCAGACCTTTGACCATGCTTTAGAAATATTATTTCATTTTCTTCATGGAATTTAGCTATTCAAATACCAGCTGATTCTTACCAAAAAAAAAAAATTATCAGTTAATCTCACAAAAACAATTGCCAATTAATATGAACTTTTTTGCAGGCACAGCACACAATCCTTAATCACAGAATACAAATAACAAGTGCTAAAACAAAACAGTGCCTGTTTTTCCCAAGATTTATTATGAAGGATAGTCTATCGCAGTGTTGGCATGCAGATATGCACTAATGATCGAGGGCAACCGTAGCATTCATAGCCCCATGCCAGCACAAATAAAGCAAAGCAGTAAGACCTAGGCTAGCTTGCATGCAAACTATAAAGAAAAGAGATGGGGGCCTCCCTGGCCTAGGGGTTAAGTCTCAGCGCTATCACGACTGTGACCTGAGTTTTTTTCCCCGGTCCATGGAGCTAACCCATATATGGTGCAGCAGACCTCTCCTGTCTCGCCTGCTGCTCCCCTCAGCTGTGTATTTCAGTAGATCTGCCTGTTCTGCTCCCCATTCTGTCTCTGGTGAATCTTCTCACTCCCTACACCTCTGGCCTACACCTAGTTCTTGTGTGCCTAAGTAAATAAAAATAAATCTTTAAAAATAGAAGAGAAGGCAGGAAGTCATTTTTTCAGTTGTCTTAAGGCACTCAACATTCAAATATTACCAGGACCTGTTAGGAAAGTTATTGAAACCATGGCATTGTTTTTTTAAACGCAATCTTGATTTTGATATAAGAGCACTGGGTTTGGTGCCTGGAGATCTGCATTCACAAGTGTGAGGTCTGCCTCTGACATTTCATTTACCTACAATTGAGTTATCTGACTCTATCCATTTGAGTCTTCAGTTGTAGACACAGGATAGAGACCAGGTCTTCAAATAGGTAGTTCAGTCTTTACACCAAACTGGTTTACACAGAGTCAGCCACAGGCTGCCTCTAAGGCAGGACAAAGACACAGTGCCAGAGTAACAGTTAAGGGACAGAACCATCCTGCCAACAGTAGAGAAAGGGAGAAAGTATGTGAAATTTTTATTTCAAGCCTCAGTTCCAGTACTATCCTTTACTTTCTATGTAAAGAAATGCATAACCGCTGTAACAACTTTAGGTAACATGAAGAGCCACAAAAAAAGAAAGCAAACATGATCTATAATTCTGTCCCCTAGAGAGAACCACTGTATATGTCCTCCAAAATTTGATGGGTAGGTAGGTGGATGGATATGGCTATAGCTGTTACATGTTTCATTCATGTATATCCATGTATATACATACTTCCGGGGGGAAACATGGCATTATATTGTGCATGATGTTTTGTAGTCTCATTTTTCACTTAAATATATCCTCTATATCTTCCCAAAGTCAATAAGCACATAATCACTTGTAATGACTGCATAGTATTGCATTGCATGTATATATCACAGTCATTAACAAAATCTTTTCCGGTTGAGTACTTGAGGAATTTATAATGTTCTACTATCATAATAGATGCAGCAATTAATATTTTAATGCACATTCATACATGTGTCCACTTATTCTTTTAAGGGCAATTCCTAGAAATAGGAATCAAAGGATCAAAAGTGCACAAACATGTGATTTTGAAATAAATTGTCAGTTTTCCCTCTAGAAAGTTTCTACAAACTTACAGTCCCCCCAAAAGTATATAATAATAACTATTTATCTACATTCCTTCCACAAATGACCATTATGTGATATACTTAATCAACCAAGTGTAGATAAACAAAAATCTTGAGATACTACCTTTTATTGCCCATCTCTTCTGAAAGCAGCACCACAAGCACAGCTGAGTCTATTTACTCAGAAAAATACTTAGATTCAGTGGGATCTGACAAAGCCAAATACAGAGGTAACAACAAAAAAATAAGAGTCAAGAACAGGTGGGGAGAAGAGCATGGTGAAGTGTGTTGGAGGGATGTGAGCACTTTTGTGGTGGAAAAACTATGGTGACAACACCTAAGGGGAGAAATCCTATATTACAGAAAAATAAACAAGGATGTTTAAAATATTTTTTAAAAAGTTTTGGTGAAAATAAATCTCAAAGGTGTCAGGTCCTGGGGGGAAAAAAGACATTGTTTTGGGAGTACCAAAATAGACTTTTAAAACATGTAGCAACATCATCATTCTGAATGCCAGCCATCTGGAATTTTACTACAGTAAGTCCTCACTTAACATTGTCTATAGGTTCTTGGAAACTGTGATTTAAGTGAAACAATTTATAATGAAAAGAGATCCTTGAAAAATGTCATTTTACTAAGTATCGGCAGGGATAGTTTTTTCCCTCATCAACATGATTGAAGTGGCGTTAGTTGAGGACCTGCTGTAATTGGGGCCTAAGAGACAGAAGGGGAAAAGTTGCTTCCCTCTCAAAAGACTAATACAAAAGGAATAAGGATATAAAATGTTGTTATAAGCCAGAGACCAGAAAAAAAAATGACCTTTCTTCTCTATCTAAGGGGGCTTAAATAGACAGGGACTTAAAAGGGGAGTTTAAATGTTGCTGCAGGACCAGTCTCCAAAAAAGGTGAGAAACTTATCCTAATGTGTTCAGAGTAGGCTTTTCCCAATGGGCTTCACCCTGGTATGTGGAAATAAGGTCAGTCATGGTCATGTGGGTCACCAGAAAAAAATGTTGCCATTACTTAAATAATGCATATTATTTTGACTGTGAGCAGCTGAGATCCTGGAGGCTAAGGAGAAGCTTTGTCCTTCCCACAATCCCTTGCTATTCTCTAATCCCTACTCAAAGAAGAAAAATTTCTCAAAGAAAATTACTCAAAGAAAAATTTCCCACCACTTGGGATTCTTCTGAGGCTGGAAGAGAAAAATTAACATGAAAGATTAGTAGGAAAAAAAAAACCCAAATTTAGTAACATACCTATGGAGAATTTACATGGCTCCCTAAATGTTTGCCCTTTCCCTAATCAAAGAAGCAATCATTGCTCCCTCTTTATGACCTACAACAGTGTAGTCTGGGGACTATCATCTAGGTGTAGGTTTATCAGTGATCAGATCCTCTCTGTCTTGAAACCTCATATTTTTACTTTCAGAGCAAAGATGAAGTCATCCCCTCCCCATAATATGAACCCCCTCCTGTCTTCACACTCCTTACCATAGGTTAGATACCACTGATTTGCCCCAGTTTGCTCTAGAATTTATAGCCATGTAAATTCTCCATAGGTATGTTACTAAATTTGGGCTTTTTCTCCTACTAATCTTTCATATTAATTTTTCTCTTCCAGCCTCAGAAGAAACCCAAGGGGTGGGAAATTTTTCCCCTGAAAGCTGACCCTGACCAGTCATCGACCCTCACCCTGGACTGGTAGTGGATGGAAAAGTCATGTGGGTAATGGAATCCTCAGGTAAGTTTTTGGGAATCTGAGTACAGGCAGTTGCCACTAAAGTGTAATGACACAAAGGGTAGTAAAGTAAAAGGATTTTAGGTACAGAGACAGTCGGTGGGAACACAAGTGTTCTAGGACAAAGCACATGAAAAAGCACAGCCACACTTCCATGTTCCCCAGGAGTGTGTGGAAGACAGCCAAGAGAGGCAGTCAGGAATCCAGAGACTCAACAAGAACACAGCAGGGAGAGGAGCTAGATGCCAGCAGGGTGGATACTTAGGGTCAGTAATGAGTGAGAAAACTGTGAAGCCTACACTTGAACTAAATTTACCCAAAAGTGCCCAGTTTAGTTGTTTTGTCATCTGGTGGAAAAGGGGTTCAGCTTTATAAGATTTAACAAGTTTTTCTTCTCTCATGCCTGTTTGTATCCTGGACTCTGAACATTAGACAAGCGATATAAAAATGAAAACATCTATTTCTCTTCACATCCAATCAAATTCTGAATCCTGACGCTCCCAAAACATGGCGGCAAACAGACGCTAGGATCAGGCTCTCCACAAAAAATCGATTTATGGGGAAAAATATCCCTAACTTTGAGAGCTGACTTGAGGAGAACTGGATGCCCTACACAATACAATCAACCCCAGGGGTGCTTTAGACTTAAAAATCAACCAAAGAGTCGGAGTAAAGAGAAGAGAAAAGACATAGGACCCCACACAGAGGAACAATAGCAAGGAGAGGTGGGCGAACAGGCTTCCCTGAGAGCCACTGAATACAAGGTTAGAAGCTGCAGTGAGGTGGGAGGGCTCCAGTGAGCCGACCGGGAGCACAACCCTTACTCCCCCACCCCACGACCCCCCTCTCTTCCCTGCATGGCAGTGAGGGTCACTGCGTCCCATCCCCCACCTGGGGCTAGGTAACATCTTAGCGGGGAGAAAGTCCAAGCAAGAAGCATCCCCCCACTGTTTTCTAGGTGATAAATTGGCCAGAGGAATCGGCTAGACAGGAAAACCTCCTGCTGAGACCACCTCAAACACTACCGGCCTTAGGCTGTAACTTGATCCCAGGACCTGATCCCCCAACCTGATGGGAGGTAACTTCAAAAGGGGAGTGGTGATTAAGAAGAACTACTGATTGACAGTCCCCACAACCCCTCCCATACCTGTTGCTGGGGTACAGGCTCCTGCTGGAACTCTCTCTGACCACACCCTCCCCTGCAAAGTGTCAGCATCTTGGCACTGGGAGGGTGGCAGACAGGAGACTACAGCTGGTGGCAAACACGGCCCAGCACCCCCTGTGGCCCGACCCCCAACCTCTAGGTGGCTGCACACTGGCACCCCAGAAACTAGGGGAGGTGAAACCCTGACCAACAGCCACCAACAGCCTCCACCCCTGCACCCCCTCGTGGAGTAGCAGGGTGCAAGCAGCAGAAAAGAAACTAAGACCAGAAGCTCCCAACCCCTCCCACCAGACATAACCCCCGGGGCAGGAATAGCCGCAGGCAAACATTGGAGGAAAGGAAAAAAAAAAGGGGGGGGGAGAAAGACTAGAAAGACTCCCAGCAACAACTAATGACAGCAGCGACAGCAAGACAACAGCAACATCTGTCACTGGAAAGGAGGGGGGGGTGTTGAACCCCAGCAGGGGGCCCATCCAGAAACCCCAAAACCAAAGAGCAAAAGGACTACAAAACTCCAAGTTCATATCTCCCCAATACTTTATTTTTATTATTTTATTTTTTATTTTATTTTTTTACTTTTAACCTACCCTTTTCTCTTTGACCTTCATTCCTATTTTTCTTCATCTTCATTTTCCTTTTCTTTTCCTTTTTATTTTCTTTTTTACTACAAACCACCCCTTTATCTTCCCTAATTCCACTCGGAACCAGAAACACATTGGAGACATGCCATGAGAAACACAGAAATTCAACAAAGAAATAATAAGAAAATCCAGAAGAAACCCAGCCACAGCCAAGGCAATGCAGACACCAGGGAACCACAAACACTTCTGAGCAAGTAAAACCAGGAGTCATGCCCACCAGCACCAGCAGAATGCTACGAACAGAGCAAAGTAGAAAGCCAACAACAGGAAGGAAGAAAGTCACAAATGACCCTCAAAATAATATGCCACAGAAAGAAAATCCCTCTCCAGAACCCATTAAGATGGACATAGAAGATTACACCCACCTAACAGACTTCAAAATAGCCATAACAAAAAAAAAATGATAGAATTAAATGAAAAGAACAAAGAACTGAGAAATATAAATAAAGAACTGAAGAACGAGAATGAATCCATAAAGAAGAAATTGAAGGAACTGGAAAACTTAAAAGAACTGAAGAATGAGAATGAATCCATAAAGGAAATGGAAGATTTAAAAACATTAGTAGAGGAACTAAAGAAATCCAGGGAAAGCCAGAAAGTGAATTAAAAGATATGCAGGGAAGAATAAGCATTCTAGAAGATAAAGATACTGACAGAATCAAGACAGAAAAGGAAAGAGAAAAATGAAGGAAAAAGAATGAGGAAAAGCTTCAAGAACTATCTGACATCATGAAAAAAGGAAACATCAGAATCATAGGAATCCCAGAAGAAAAGGAGAGAGACAAAGGAACAGAGAAACTTCTCAAGGAGATAATTGAAGAGAACTTCCCAAACATGAAAAAGGAAGCAAAAATTGACATACAGGAAGCCAGACAATCTCCAAATTATTACAGTGAAAGAAAAAAAACAGCAAGACATATGACAGTAAAACTATCGAGATTTCAAGACAAGGAAAATACATTGAAAATGGCGAGAGCAAAGAAAGAAATAACCTATAAAGGAAAGCCAATCAGGCTGACATCAGATTTCTCTGAAGAAACACTACAGGCAAGAAGAGAATGGAGAGACATATGTAACACACTACAAGCCAACAAATGTCAACCAAGTATACTCTACCCTGCAAAGCTCTCCTTCCTCTATGAAGAAAAAATATGGACCTTCTCCGACAAACAGAAACTACAGAAATGCATCACTACCAAACCCCCACTCCAAAGAATACTAGAAGAAGTCATGAAGACAAAACCAACAGAAGACCAGGAAACACAGAATAAGGTAAGAATTAGAATCACAAAAGGGTAAACAAACAAACAAACAAAAAATATGGATGACAGTATATCAATATTAACTCTAAATGTAAATGGACTAAACACACCAACTAAAAGACACAGAATAGCAGGATGGATCAAAAAACAGAACCTAACCTTCTTCTACAAGAACTTCTCCCAACTTTTCTTCTACAAGAAACACATTTAATTGCGAAAGATAAACAGAGATTAACAGTTAAAGGATGGAAAACAATCCTACAAGCAAATGGACCAAGAAAGAAGGCAGGAACAGCTATACTTATATCAGATAAAACAGACTTCAAACTTAAGAAGGTAAAAAAAGACAAAGCTGGTCACTACATCATAATAAAGGGGACAATAAAACAGGAGGATATAACAATCATCAACATATACTCCCCAAATGAAGGAGCACCAAAATATATCAGACAACTATTATCATCCCTGAAAACAGACATTAAAGAAAATACATACATAGTAGGAGACTTCACCACCCCACTTTCTCTTGGACAGATCAAAAAGACAAAACCTAACCAAGGACATTAAAGATCTAAATAAAGACCTAGACCACATGGGATTAGCAGATATCTAGCTATCACTTCACCCCCGAAAAATTGAATACACATTTTTCTCAAGTGCACAAGGAACATACTCCAGGATCGATCACATATTAGGCCACAAAACAAACCTCAACAGATACACTAAGATCAAAATCATACCAGCCTTCTTCTCCGATCACAAAAGAGTCAAACTGGAAATAAACCATAAAAAGAAAAAAAGAAACCCTTTCACCTCATGGAGACTGAAGCCCACTGGAAGACAAATGGATCAACAAAGAGATCAAAGAAGAAATTAAAAAATATATAGAAATGAATGACAACAAAGACACAGCCTTCCAGAATATTTGGGACACAGCAAAAGCAGTAATAAGAGGAAAATGCATAGCATTACAAGCTCACATCAAGAAACAAGAAACAACTCAAAGAAACAATCTAATCTCATATCTCAAAGAACTAGAAAATGAACAACAAAAAAACCCGAAAGCCAGCTTAAGAAAGGAAATAATAAAAATCAAAGCAGAAATAAATGAAATGGAAATTTTAAAAAAAACTATCCAGATCAACGAAACCAAAAGCTGGTTCTTTGAAAAAATAAACAAAATAGACAAGCCACTAGCCAGGCTTACAAAGAAAAAATGGGAGAAAACACAAATAAATAGGATCATAAATGAAAGAGGAGCAATCACAACGGACACAGCAAAAATCAAAAGAATAATCAGAGATTACTATGAACAGCAATATGGAAACAAGTTCAATAACCTAGAGGAAATGGACAAATTCCTAGAATTATACAATCACCCAAAACTAGATAAAGAAGATATAGAACACCAAAACACACCAATCACAAGCAGTGAAATTGAAACAGTAATCAAAAACCTCCCCCAAAACAAAATCCTAGGACCAGATGGTTTCACAAACGAATTCTACCAAACATTCAAAATCGAAATAGTCCCTATATTACACAAACTCTTTCAAAAAATCGAGAAGGAAGGAGTACTACCAAACACATTCTATGAAGCAAACATTACTCTAATACCAAAACCAGACAAAGATAACACAAAAAAGAAAACTACAGACCAATCTCTCTAATGAACACTGATGCAAAAATATTTAACAAAATCTTAGCCAACAGGATCCAACAATGCATCCAAAAGATAATACACCACGACCAAGTGGGATTTATCCCAGGGACACAAGGATGGTTCACCATCTGAAAATCAATCAATGTAATCCAACACATCAACAAAAAGGAAAATAAAGATCGTATGATCATATCAACAGATGCTGAGAAAGCATTTGACAAAGTGCAACATCCATCTACGATAAAAGCCCTTGAAATCCTTGGGATAGAAGGAACATACCTCAACATAATAAAAGCCATATATGACAAACCCACAGCCAACATTATCCTCAACGGTGAGAAGCTAAAGGCCTTTCCACTAAGATCAGGAACAAGGCAAGGATGTCCACTCTCACCATTGCTTTTCAATATACTGGAAGTCCTCATCAGAGCAATAAGACAAGAGAAAGACATTCAAGGAATCCAAATAGGAACAGAAGAAATTAAACTGTCTCTGTTTGCAGACAATATGACAATACATATACAAAACCCTAAAAACTCCATTGAAAAACTACTCAAAATTATAGACCAGTTCAGTAAAGTAGCAGGATACAAAATCAATGCACCATGTAAGAATGAACAGGTAGTTATCAATGTATAATGTTAAAGGTTAACTCAATATAAATGCTCTGAAATCCTTTTCTTAAAAAATTTGGGAAATATTGGAGACCTAAAGACAATGATTCTTCACCACTAATGACAAACTCACCTTAGTTAGTCCTAAAGAGAATATTTTAACAAATATGCAGGAAGAGCTCTGTAGGTCCCATGGCAAACTATAGAGTCCTTTCATCTTCTTAACTATCTGATCTTCCTTATTCCCTCCCTCCCTCTCATGCTTACCTCCTTCCTTTAACACTTACCTGAGTTCTTCTTTGACCTCCACCACTGTGTTCCCTGCTATAACAAACACATCATTCATGTCATTGGTCAGCATGTTGCAGGCGTAGCCAATGTTGATGGCAGTTTCTGATACAAAATAAATCCCATCTCAGTTAGACCAGTATTTAACAGCATAAGGACGTTTTCTATAAAAGTTTTGAGGCTATTGCTATATTTCCTTAGAAGCTATGGGTACCTTAATGTCAGAGAGAATATGATGAGTGAGTAATAAAACTTGAAGATCTAGGTTCCATGATCAAATTCACCACTTGCTAAATCCATGGAGGAAAAGCAACATCTATGGCTCTTCAGCCTTTTTACTGACTCTTGAAAAACCCTGTTTGAGTCCCCAAATCAGTGCTTATAAATATACCCTAAGCTATTGCGCTGTAGTAAAATGTATAATAAAAATCATTTTATCAGAAATCCTAAATAGTAACTTAGGAGAGATAAAATACCAAATTTAGCTACTATTCAATTTTGATGTAGTAGGCAAATTGAAAAAATTCACAAAATGCTCTTAGAAATTTTTTATCGTTCTCCCACATGCAACTTTGCCATTTTCTCATTAAGTGAAGAGAAATTTGAAATTTGACTACACCTCAAAAATCATGCAGGATTATTGTTCCTCTAGAGATAGAGAATTACATGACGTTGGGCATTCCTTCCTCTAATTTTACAGAAATATATTCTAGGCTTATTGGGTAATCCTTCCATTTCCAATAGTCATTTACTTCTAATTTTATTAAGCCATTAGATATTAGCTAATTATACAGAGTAATTAGATTTATTAAGGAAGAAAATTGATGAAAATCTCAGGATTTCCTTTGTATAAACCAGGAAGTTAACGTTAAATAATAGTAAACTTGTGGATATTCATAACTAATTGGACAAGTATACCCATTGATCAACATCAAACTTTAGAAAATCTCTATTTAGTAACATACCACTGTGTTCAACTCCCTATTGTTTATCTTTTATAATCACTGATTTGGGTGACTATAGAGAGAAATGAGTAATCATATCTGAAAATCCTCCAAGGCTGTAAAAAATACATAACAGATATATAGAATTTCAAAGACATATACATGCCAGTTTACTGCTTTACTGATGGCTGAGCATAAAATCCTTTCAGCTTTAACCATTACTTCTCACACTAAATCCAAAATGTATTGATCCCATTTTCTTTCTTAGGAAACAGTGTTCTGAACAGTATTCAGAGACAGTGTATGTTTCTGATAACTTGGCATGTTGTCATGCCTGAGAGTGGGTCAACTCTCATTGTACCATAGATGGGCAGTCCTGGAATTCAGTCAGATTGCACTGGTGCAGCTAGGGTGGTAATTACAATATCAAAATAGTCCCAAATCACTTGATAAATAGCTGCTTCCCTGAGACTCCCCAAAGCCTACCTACCAAGGTGACCCTTCCTCTAAGATTCTCAAATTTCCCCACCATCAAGAAATTAAGGTGTAGCCCTAAGGTCTCCACTGCCCTGCTCCAGTGTGGTGTCTGTTCTGATGAGGCGCCGTGCTTGTACAATCCAATAGCTCGCCATTTTAAACACCACTGTTGCCCCCACAGGTTTAACACATTATGTTTAAGAGGCAACTGAGTTGAAACTCAACTGACCCCTGATTATACTATAGAAGATATTTTGTTCATTTTTGTTTACTTTTTTTTAATTTTTTTTATTGTTATTTATGTCTTTTACATTTTGTATTCCCCTTGGGCAGCCCACCACCAATTCACCCGTGATCCATCTCCATGGTCCCCTGTATTTTCCTCTCTTCCATTTTGTGCCCTTATCCTCCCCTCCCCCCACCCCCCCCACCGCTAAGT
>PVIJ01007755.1:0-74325 GCA_004024925.1 Scalopus aquaticus
GCGGCAAGAGGGTTCACCAGAGACGGAGCGGGTAGAAGAACAGGCAGATCAGAAGTACACTGCTGAGGGGAGCAGCGGGCAAGGCAGGAGAGGTCTGCCCCACCATGTGGGATTCTCCCCGGCTGGGCATGGAACTCTCGTTGCGCTGCAGACAGCTCCACAGCGCAGCGCTTAACCGCTGCGCCACCGGGGAGGCCCAAAAGAATAACAGTTCTATGGAACAGTAGCTTCAACTGTCTCGCACAAAGTCTGAAATATTTTCAATGCTCAACCTTTCCGACAGGGCTTTCTAGAGTGCACTGCTGATGCCAGCTTACTTGAGCAGTCACCTGGCAGTAGTATTGCATTGCATCAGAAAATGATGCAATCAACTTTGGATGATGTGTGCATGATGGTATTATGCAATGTGATGCAATATGACATCATTCTAGGCTGATTTCAGATGTTGTTGCAGTCCTACTGGATAAATTGACATGGTGAAACATATAAAATGAATTATATGAAATAACTTCCAAACGAGAGCAAATAAAAAATTTTCAGGGTTATATTCATGTTTAGCACACCAAGATATTACAGATCAGGACCTTTTTAAGTCAGTAATGATCTCAGTGTTGACCAGTGTAATAAATCTTTTTGCTAGCTTGCCAGGCCATAGCTTTAACTGCAACTGGGCGGCTGAGACCCAGACTTCTTATCATACCAAGCGGAAGACTATTCTCTCACGAACTCAAACACTCACTTGGAAGTTAGGGTTGAAGCCATAGTTCTGCCAGGTCATTCTACTATTGCATGTTGGCCCATAATTATGGCAGGAGAGAAATGGCACTTCCCTAGTCCTGCAGCTTAAAAGTACCATAGTTCAAATATTGAGATCCCTCTTCCAATGTCTGTCATCAAGACCTCTTGGAATTATCTGTGCTTCCCTAGGAAGTGGTAGACAACAGAGGGAATGTCCCATCCATAGTGCTGCTTTCTCCAGTAACATGTGTGTACTACCTGGTCATTCACCTTTATCAGTCTGAGATCTTTCAGTTTCTAAACTGTTACATTAGGGGGAAAAGGTTTCTTTTTGTCCAAGTCACTACATCTGGGGTCTCTTGCTACAGTAGCTTAGCCTATTTGCCAAACAATACAAAGACTACATTCTATTTAGGGAGTCCAAGACTATTCACAGGTTTGTGATACATAAGGACTCACAGGACTCAGCATATAGTCATGTTCATGGCTAAGATGTATTACAGTGAAAGGAATCAAAGAACAATCCGCAAAGGGAGAAGACACAGGGGTGGTCTCTAGAGAAAAGTAGGCACAAGCTTCCACAAATCCTCTATCAGTGGAGTCAGGCAGGACACAATTTCTCCTGCAGTGAATTGTGACAACACTTGTGAAATATTGTGAAATATTGTCTACCAGGGAAACTCATTAAAGTCTCAGTACCCACGGCTCTATAGATGGCTAGTCATATAGGCAACATCTATCTGGCATACACCAAAGTCCCAGATTCCTAGAAAGAAAGCAGGTGTTCAACACAGCCACATTATTTTACAATGTAGGCACAGTGATCAAATGTCTAGAAATGGTGTGAACCTCCTGAAAGTCAAGTTTTTAGATGCCAACGAAGGGCCAACCTTGAAAATAGGTCTTTCTAAGATCAACAGTCTCATGATTACTATGCTCTTTTCTGCACTTATGATCTAGTCAATTATAAATAGACTGAGTAAAAAGATGAAATATTCACAAGGATAATCTTATCAAATTTTGTGAATGAACACCCCCTAGGAGGCAAGAATATAAAGGGATGAACAGTGAGGTTTTAAGTATATCTGTAATATTTTGTTTTCTTTAAACAGAAATGTCCAAAGAAAATATGGAAAATATTGGTAGCTGTTTAAACTTATGATTCATACACGTCTGAATTCTATCTGTGCTCAATTTTGTAACTTTGAAGTGTTTCATTTAAAGGTGAAACATTCATGAAAGTAAAAATGGCCCTAAGATGAAATCAGACAAAAAGGAAACGATCTGTCTTCATAGTATGTTTTTGAAAGAGTTTAGAAAGGACAACTGCTTTGGGAAAACAATTTTGAATCAAGACAAATGTTCTCAGGTTAAAAGAAAAAGTTTTAAGTTTCATAAGTATAAGTTATAAGCTAAGCGATGTTTTTAAAGATCTTCTAAAAATATTTTGAAATGATATGGATAATGGGCAACAGAAAGAGAGACTCTGATCCCAGATCAATATTTACACTGTCATCAATCAGTCAAAAAGCCATGAATGGCCCATACATACTCTTCTAACAATCAAGAGGTGAATGTTCTTGAATATTCTAAAAACACTACCAACAAAATAACAAGAGGTGAAATTATCCAGAACTTCAAGGAAAAATAGTTACTTCGTTTACAATTAATTTATATTTTCCTAAAATGGAGAAAGAAAGAGAATTTAAAGACTAGATGCATACTCATTTATAGGTGTATATATACATGAAAGGATGACAGCGAAAGAGAGAAAGGGAAGGCGAGGGGGAAAGGAGAAAAGAAGCAGAACTGAGATAAAAAGAATGAACATGAGTGAGAGAGAATATATTTCTGATGTCTACCATGAATTAAGATATTTCCAAATCTAAAATATATTAGAGAAGAAAGGTCTTGCCTTTTAAAATCACACTTTTTCATCATACTTTCTCAAGATGTTTGACAACATCAGCTTACAAAAAGAATATAAAATAACAATTAAAACCATATTTCAATAAGTTGGAAATACTATATTTATAGAATGATCACAGCCCTATAATATTGAGAAGGTCTGCATAAGAATCACATCACGAAATACTGACCAACTCTTCAAAGGCCCCTAGGATTCTGCACAACCATTTATATTTAAAATAATAAGTACAATTACTTTATGATGGTGCTGTTGACAATATGTGAGGTGCTATTCAAAGCACTTTATCTCATTTAATTCTCAAAGGGACCTACTGAGAAAGACACTGTTTTTCTCCCTATTTCATATGTGTAAAAATTGAGGCACAGAAAATGTTAAGTAGTTCGTAGATAGTCTAAGGTGGAGTTCAGATTCACCCAGACAACCTAGATCCAAAGCTTGTATTTTTAACTTACTTATTTCACCCACTTCATTTCCTATTATCTCATACCTAATGAAAACATAATATTCAACCCAAAATAACTACATTTCCTATACTGATTACTCATAATTTTGGCCAAGTTAATGTTATTATACAGGAAGGAGCAAAGGGGTATGTTTCTCCTGTGAATTAAAAGGAGACTTCAGTAGCATTTCTGCCATACCAGCATTCCAAAATATAGCAATAACACCTGTCTAAGAAAGCACTTAATTTCCTAAGCTGTTCTATAAATATCTGAAAGTTATTTAAAAAATAAATAACTATTCCTGAAAATAGTCATGTTTCCTAACTTCCCTAGGATGACTCCTTTTTCCTGGGATCCTAGAAAAAAGAAATTCCAGCCAAACATTTTTTTTAAGCATCTTTTAAGGATATGGCAATGGAAAAATCAGTATGAGCTCACAGAGGTAGCAGATTAACTTAGAAAACCATGTTAATAGAATTACAGGGCCTCAAACAGGGGCAATCATCTTCCTTCCTACTGCAGTTTCTGTGCATCAGACTATATCTATGGTACTACGTTTAGTCCATGGGTACTTTCATTTAACTGCAACTTTAAAAATGCAGTTCAGGGTAGTTACAGGGAAAAAAACCCTGCTTTCAGGAGCACATTTCACTTTTAAAGCAGTCAGTGGTTTACTTATGTTTCTTTAGTATATGTGTATGGCCTTTCTCCCATTGCTAACACGGGTGTTGACGATGCTAGGCAACATGGTTGAGAAGAGGAGAGGGATGAAAGAGAATATTTCTGGCAAAAGAAATGGCATTCCAAAGGTCAACACTGAAGAGAAAGCCAGCAGTCCAGGAACTGAAATTTCAGTGCATCTGGGGTATAAACAGTGAAAGAGATTGTTAATAACATTGGGCATCAGGGAAAGCAAGGGTGGTATCATCAAAGCTCTTGTGATCCTGGACAAAAAGGGGATGGGGGAGGGGAGGACAAGGGAACAATGAGAAACCATTGAAACAATTAAAGCCAGGTTCAAATTTCTGTGACTACAGTTTAGGTAATGAACTTTAGTTACATCATTTGAAATGGTTAGTATTCAACTGACATACAAAATGGCAATTATCTTTGGTTAAAGTCATTAAAACCTTGCTTAAAGGAAACAGGATTGGAAGACCAGGAGACAAATAGTGCAGTCGAAAAACTAGAAAAAAAACACAGTGATAGTGAAAACATGGTTACTGAAGCATAGGAACTCAATAACATGTCAGGGCTATTACAAATGGGATGTTTGCATAGGGAAAAATAATTACCTTGAAAGAAACTCAGGAAACTTGTCAACTATTCCTAATCACCCAACTCTATCCTATTTTTATAATCAGAACCATGATGTATTTTCACTCAAAAAGCATATTATGAGCATGTTCCAGGTACTGGAGCTTATGCTGAACACCATGAGTATAAAGAAGCTTCAAGAGCTTAAGATCTAATACGTCCATCTGGAAGATGACTACAAGAATAACAGAAGCAAACTCCTTAGAGCTCTCTGCCAGCGGCAAATAAGGACCAGAATTCATATTCCCTGACTCTGGCATATCCAGGGTCATTCCAGCTTTGAAAAAAGAGGAAGGGGCCTCCCTGGTGGCGCAGCGATTAAGCTCTGCGCTGTTGTCAGAAGCAGGGAACTGAATTCAATGCCAGGCTGGGGAGATTCCCACATGGAGCAGCAGACCTCTCCTGCCTCGCCCGCTGCTCCCCTCAGCAGTGTATTTCCGTTGATCTGCCTGTGCTGCTCCCCAATCTGTCTCTGGTGAACCCTCTCGCTATTCCACGCCTCTGGCCTGTACCCCAGCTTGTATGCATAACTAAATAAATAAATCTTTAAAAAAAAAAAAAGAGGAAGGAAGGACAGTACTAAAAGGAGTTAAGTGGCAAACATGGCTGTAACTAGTAATGACACCGTTTCTTCCCCTCCTCCATTGTGGGATCCCCTCTGTCCCATGGACTCACAACCTTTATACTTCTCAATATATTTTCCCCTGGTATAGCTCCATCTATCAACATCCTACCCTACCACTAGTTTCTTCTTTGCTTCCCCTATATCAAAAAATCCCACTCCCCTAATCCAAAGTAGTGGGAAACACATTATATGATAACATCATTTGAATTGAAGATTCAAATTATCCTTATAGTTTTATCTTTTCAGTCTTCTAATTTAGGTATTGGGGTAAGGTGCTAGCTAGGTTTGAGGCACACTACCATTTTTTCTCTAGTAAAATTTCTAAAGGGGGAAGGAAGGCAGGCAGGCAGGCAGACCAGCAGGCTAAGGAAATAAAGGAATTGACTTCCATTGACTTCTTTGCCTAAACTGAATTTATTTATATTTTCCTTTTTTATAACTCATGCTATTTCAAAGGTAATTGGAGGCAGCTAATTTAATTTTTTTATTTCAACCAGTCAGAGACTAGAAAGGAAATTTTGATACATTATTTGTCTTCGAAGATTGTGCCCAGCAGACCTCTCCTGTCTTGCCTGCTGCTCCCCTCAGCAGTGTATTTCAGTCAATCTGCCTGTTCTGCTCCCTACTCTGTCTCCGGTGAATCTTCTCAATACCCCCCCTCCTTTGGCCTATACCCAGCTTATAGGCATAAATAAACCTTTTTAAAAAAAAAGTTTATGTCTAAAAACATTCTACTTTTATTCTTTGGTTATTTTGCAATGGAAATGTTATTCTTCATTCTCCCTTCCTTTTCCCTAATGATCTGAGTTTTTAGATTGGAACTAGAACCTGTTATGTGATATGATCTTTATAGACTTGGAAAAAGAATAAGTAGGAGAATGTGAACAAAAATGCTCACTACTTCTCTCAGACTAGTAAAATTTCCTCTTTGCTGTTTTAATTTTTAAAAAACATATAAATAATACATGAATGCATGATTGTATTTTGAAAGTTAAGCGGTAAGAAACAAACATCATCTCTCAATAGTCCACTAATTAATATCCATTTCCAAAGGAAATTGCTATTGATGTTAACACGGTCACCAATTAGTTACTACAAGTGAGAGCTAAATTTTGTTAAGCTCTAACATGATATTTTGATATATAGTGAAAAAACACATTATCAATATTTTCCATATATAGGAGATAAAAATTAACTCAGAACCACAGAAGTAAAAAAGAAGTAAAGATCATTTATCCCATAATAATAAAATAGAATATACTTATTTTAAGAAAATATGTAATATCTGCTGGACTAATACAATGATAATCCAGGGGAGAAAGCAAAGAACACCAACTCTTTAGTTTTCAAACATGACTAGGCAAAATTATCAGCACAAACCATGCATTAAGGTTTTAGAACTTTTTCTTTACTAAAGATCTAAAGTTGAAAACAAGCTATTTTCAAGCAAAAGAATAGTAGTAAATTAAAAATAAACAGTCTAAACAGTTTATATGGGGATGTAAATACTAGTTCACTCTTTTTTTCATACTGATTTTCCCACAGGAAGGAACAGATTAAAGGGTGGATTACTTCAAGCACTATAAAGGTCTCTAGACTGACCCCACTCTTAGAGGGAACTCTTTCAGAGGAATAATGCTATAAAAAACAGTGAAAGCCCAAGAAAACCCACAACTGAGCCCTTCAGAGGGCTCTCATTCACAGTCCCCATTGACTGGCCTGGCCTCTCTGAGGGAATTCAAAATAATTCACTGCCCACCATAATACTGAATTCACAACAGAGAGGAAAGGGGGTGATGGAACTGCTTTGCATCTGTTTAATTTTTTACAGAAATGTTAAGGGGGTTAATCTTCTACAAGTCCAGTCATGTGCTTTCACAAAAGGCCAAGAAAGGAGTCGCAAAGCCTGCCATGACTCAAAGGGAGGGTCTTTGTGTCTTCTTTTCTGCTCTGTATCTGACAAAAAAAGCTGCCTGAGATCCTAGGTTTCTGGTTCTTTCCTGAATTCTGAAGTCAATGAATCAACAATGATGTCATTGCTTTTGAAGACCACTGTTGGTTGAGATAATGAAGATCTCTTTACCTAAAGCATTATTACTTCTGTGACAATCATTTCCTAAATTTTCAAATATAAAAGGACCCTACTAGTTTGAAGGGAGTCATATTTTTCTTTATCTTCTGCATTATTGGAAAGACAGCATTCTGAACATGATCCCCTTTCCCCAAAACCAGAATTTATTTAAGTTTAGCTAACAGATAATTGGTTTAGAGTAGTTCACTCATTTAAGAGAGAAAAATATTATGCTTTTTAATGAAGGATAGGCATCTTATTTGGTTTGTATGCTAATATTACAAAGTTCACTAGTTGGTAGGAACATATATCATTACATATATAGGATACATTTATCTCTTCCTTTAGTTATATACACATAAATGGCTTGGAAAACAATTACCAAAAAAATACCAAAAATTTTTGATAGTTATTAAATAACATTTTAAATAAAGGATTCCTTTAGAAATCCTTAAAAACATGGATGTTCTCTGTGAAAAAAGGAATGGAAAAAAATGCACATACATAGAAAATTAAAATCAAGAAATCTTTAGACTTTTTCATGACCTTGAGACTAAAAAACTGGTTGTTTTCAGAGATCTATTAAATGAGAATATTTCTGTCCAGCTATTTTTGGAAAATATTTATGTAGAACAATGATTTTTCTTAGAGATTAAAGTATTTTTCTCAAATTTTAAAAATTTTTTCTCCTCTAATCTTATAGTAGGCTCCTTCTTCAATTATAGACAATGTTATTTATGAAAAAGTAGGTCTCTCTTAAATTATTATAAACAAGCTACTTGCAGGAAAGTAAAGTTTTTATTTTTATTCTCAAAAAAAGGTATTAGATGAGGGTAGACAAAAGTAGTAGCGGTAAATGATTAAAAAGGCAAACCAAATATGCCAAGGGTTTAAGTCAGCCATCTCATATACGAGACAAACATTATTATCCACACATTTAGAACCTACAAAACCCAAGGCAGACATTATTCTCTTCCTTTCTCAAACAACAACAACGACAAAAATCATTGTCTAGTGTTCGGGAAAAGAGTGATACAGGACACATTCCAACATCCCAAAATGAAAAGTGATGTGATATATCATGTGTAAAGACAAACAAGAGGCAAGGTGAGAAAAATGTGTGTTTGGGAATTTAGAGTTCACTAGAGTGATAGCATAGAGAGTATAGTGGGGAGTGGAAGTGACTAATGAATAACAGTACCAGAGATAAAATAGATAAAGTAGGGAGCTTCCCATTCATAGGGCACAATGTTAGAACAAACAAACAAACAAAAAGACTCCTGTATTCAATAATGAATGGGAATGATTAAGGAATTTTAGACTAAACAGTGACAAAAATAAGTTAACAAAAATCATACATCTTCAATCAAAAGCACCAGCTCCAAAGTAAGGTAGCAGGGCACTTATATTGCAAATGTACACAAAATTTCTAAATATGGCGATAATAGAATTTCTAACAAAGTTACAGTAATTACCTTCTGTATAGTTTCTCTCAATGTGTATGCCCTTAGTACATGTACATGCTGTACATGTACATACTCACATATGCGTGTGTACATGTGTGTACATGCGGTGTGGGTATATAATCCACAGGTTAGGCAAAATTCTATCTCCAAATAGCATAGAGTGAGCCAGTTTTAGAAGCAGGGATAGCATTGGAGACTGCAGCAGTATTTGAAACAAAAAAATTATTAGGCTCTGAACAAAAGTAGAAACAATGGAGACTAAAGGGGATTTTCTTGAGAATGTTCAGATTATATACTACATGGATCTTGCTTGCTATATGGAATGTGAAAGTCAGAAGGGTTTACTGGGTGAATATCAGTATCATTTAAAAGACTGGGCTCAAATAGGAGAAGCAAGAAGTAGTTTAGGATTGGTGCATGTGTCAGTTCAATGTTGGCTGTGTTGAGTTAGAAGTCTGTGGATTGTCTGGGTATATGTGGCTAGTTAGTGGTTGAATGTGCAGTTTTGGAGCTCAGGAGATGAATGTGGTCAAGACGTTCCACTATATAACTCGTCTATGAATTATCAATGGGACAAAACATGAGAAAAGAAGAGACTTGAGGGAGACTCCCATGAAAAGGATGGGAAGAGGAAAAGTTATGAAGGAAGGAAACTAAGAAGGGAATTTAGTAAGAGTCAAGTCATGAACGCCTCAAGAGGGGTCTGATGCTACAAACCAGTAAGTGAGTAAAAAGCAAAAAGTATCATCACAGTTTTATTACTAAAGAGTTATTACTTGTTTTGCAAATAAATGAAATAGCAGGAATTGAAAACCAGATTTCAAATGAAGGAGTGAAAGTATATTAAATAATTCCTATTATAAGATGGCATTTAACAAGTGTAAAAGTTAACTTACAAGAACTATGGAATTTCAGGGTCAAAATTAAAAAAACAAAACACTTTATAAAGACACTTGAGATAGGTAATGAACCTTGAGTAGAAAAGATACGAGGCTATTGCAAATACTGAAAAGAGTATAAGGTCATAGAAGCAGTAACAAGCACAGAAGACAATGAAAGAATCTATCTGCTTACATGAGATGTCTCTCAAATCTACATCTAATCAAACACCAAGTTTTCTTCTCTCTCACATGAAGATGGATATATGAACTTACTTTTGAGGTCCAAAGTATTGGGATATTTACAATTATTTCATGATTTCAAAAACAAATATTAAAAAAAAATATGTTTTCTGTCCTTTTAAAACATCCAAGCACCCCATATAACAAAAACTGTGATGTCAGCCACTGGATAGAGGTGAGACATGGCTTAAGCACTTTGCTGGGGCATGTAACTTTGAAATTTTAGAACTGAAAAATATAATGTTTATAATAATCACAAGTAGCCTCACATCAAATTTGTCCCATAAAATTATTTTAATTCTTAAGATATAGGAAAGTATGTAGCATGATGTGTGCTATTCTCTTTGGTGGCAGATCACATGTTAAATACCCGAGACACAAGTATTAATAAATAAATAAAGTAAATGTATTCTGTACCAATAATGTTAGGTGTTTTTTTATTAATGCATAATTAATAATTTCATAATGTCTTCGTACTTTTGAAGGCATAAACTATAGAAATACTCCATCACTGATAAAGACTTTAGCTTTTTATGAATTTATGAAGGAATGCTGAGTTCCTTTTCCTTCTATGTGAGAAAGGAACTTCTAAAGATTATTAAAGAGATACATACTAAACCTTGAATCAAAAAGAAAAGTCACACTTCAATTTCTGATTCCTTAGTCTTCTAAAGACCCAAGTTGAAGATCTAATTTTAAAACTGACTCCAGAGATCAGATTCAAATATCTGAATCTGTTTTTACAGGATATCCTTGGCTATGTTTTCTCTAAGACATTTAACCCAGTTGAACTACTTTCCTTTGGTTACCAAACATCTGACGCAGGAAAGGCCATGGGAGGGGCACTGTATGGAGATGGGGATGAGCAGACAACGTGTGTGATCCCATCATGATTAACACACTTTTATATTAATCAAAATATGTTTTCTGAAATAATAACATATTTTTCCTATACCTAGAAACATATGAGTATTCTCAAGAAAATAAGCACTAAGCATTTATGGTTTCCCATTCCCTTATGGTTTTATGACATTTAAGCTGTTCTTTAAGCTTTAGTCACTGGATTTGGGTACTTAAGGTAAGGAACTGCCTTCATAACTGGTCTTATTAATTTTTCCTTTGTTATTGCCAAGAATTGGAGAAGACTAAAACAGATGACCTCCTTATTTGTACTGAAGGAGGACTGGAGATGGTAATTCTGTCACTTTCAATACGATTATTCTATCTCTGGAGCAAAAGTCAGAAAAACCTGCAAAGTAAATTGGGCTCATGACGACTATATCAATGATACTATTTTTTGATTTGCACAAAAATCACAATTGTTTTCATCAAATCATAAATAAAACACCTTGTTTCTATATTCACAAAAAGAATATATTTTATTCCTTCTTTGAATCACTAATATAACTCTGTGAAATTTTCAGTAAAAATTCTGTATTGACAGATACTAGTTAAAAAAAGAAAATAGTGGTTTAGCAGAATTAAGACTCCAAACTTAGAAGCATAGATATTGAAAAACAAAAAGTTCCAGGGTTCTCTTAATGACTCAGGATGTGAAAACCATGTGTGTGATGTCTTTGAGATTACAATTCATGTGATAAAGTATACCTAAATTATGAAGATAAAAATTATTTTTTAGTATCAATTTTATTAGTAATCCTGTTTTTTCCTATTTTGCATTTTTAAATCTTACCATACTTCATCCCAAATTACATGTATAAGAGAAGGGTGTGGGGAGAAATTCTAACAAGTGTTCATTCAACAACCTTGACATGTACGGTTTTTTACAACTACAACAATATGGAACTACAATAACGTGGACAATAGGAATATGATCACTCATGTAATGGGTCTAATATTCGAAAATTATAATGTTTATTCTTTTCCGCCTTTGTCCATAGACGACCTACTTGTTAATCATCTCCAAGCACTAACTAGAAGACTATGAGTGAAGAGAGAAAAAGCAGAAGGAAGGAGGTCACTGGACACTGAAGTTGTTGTATTAAGATCATAGAAAGACTTATATTCAACTTCTGGAGTTCAATAAGATTTTTCATAAGGAAAGAGATTTGTAAGCAGGGCTGTACGGAGAGAGAAAGTGTTTTATAAATCATAGTTCTCACCTAACTCTCTAGCCTTGAGAACATAAAAATTTTTCATTTGCTTGTTTTTGTGTTTCCCTCTTATGAGAAAAAGTCCAGACAATCATAAGTCTTAGTCATGAAGCAGAGTAATGGGGAAAAGTATTTAATAAGAGGAAGGAACAGGCAAGTCTTGCCCTTTTGATCTTGGCCTGCGTCTGGAACAAGGGAGATAAACAGTAGTGAGGTTCTAATTTCTTCCTGGCTCCCTTCAAGGTCATGTATCAGAAGAGAAGAGACATGGCATTAAAACATACAGACCTCTGAGGACTTTCAAGGGCCAAAGTCTTTCTTCCTGGCATGTCTTGGTGACTGTAGAAGGAGAACACTTCATGGGCCACTAACACATCAATCTGGTTTTAGCCAAGGAAACCATGACTCTCTTTGGTTCTCATGAGGCAAGAACAGAAATATTGGAGTTTCTGGAGAAACTGTGAGAAAGGGCTGCTGGACTAGGGTAAATGTAGTCCACAATAGAAGCTATAGGTGGATCCAGTGGGCTGGTAAATATGAATTTTAGTCAGAACTCAATTCCACTGCACCTGTGAGAGGAGACTCCAGTCAAACAGAGAAAGCCTGGCAGGGAATGCCAGCTAGACTGGCAGCAGCTGGGTAGACAAGGACCAGGGCTTATTCAGCCAAAGCCACAGACCAGTTAACCTACAAAACACCTGTACAAAACTCAGAATGTGATGCATTCCACACCATAGGAATACTGCCCCATCCCTCATTTTTGTTTGGTTTTCTTCAAGATCTGGCCTAAATTATCTAAATTGTTTTCTATCCTAGCATAAATTAACTGATTACAATTTCACTTCAATCATGCAGATACATCTAAAACCTTTCAGTTCTCTTTTCCATTAATACCACATCAATAACTACATGTTAATACAAAAGCACTGAATTTTCAATACAGTTTATATCTTCCCATATGCAATTCTTTTTATTTATTGGGGCAATATTGGCTTACAAAACTCTATAATTCAGAGATATAGATTCACACCTGTTCAGATGTATGTTACCACCCTACCACCACATACAATATGTTATTAGAAAAAAATATTGAGTTATATTTGTAAAACTTTACTCCAACTCTATATATTTCATCAATAAACACCTTTCATTGAGCCTATTATTGAAGGGATATAATAGGCCCAGTAAGACATGTTAATAAAAGGGAATAAAGTACTATCTTTTATGTTTCACATCTGAAAGCTCATTAGCCATCACTCTGCTCCCTGGTTATTTTATATAAATATTCAATCTTTAATTGCTTTCATTTCTGTCAATAGTTGTTAAAAATACCCAGATTATAAAATATACAAAACCAAGTTGAAAAAGAATTCCACAAATATGATTAGCATTTCTGTATGACTCAATGGTTGTAGCCCCAACAAATGACTGAAACTTCAATTATTTTATAATCTAAACTACACAACTATGAACAATTTATCATTTACCATTTACCTGAAAAAATGGTTACTATTTGACAGGTTTGAATGATTTAGAACTATTATGTTCCATGTTCCATTTAATAAAAAAAAATCTGCTAAAATTAATTTCTCTCGTGTGATTGAGGGAGAGCAACATGGGGGATCCACAAAGCCCACTGATGACTCTGATCAGGGCATAGGTCATGAGAACTTCCCAACACAAAGGCTTATAGCACCTACTGACGTAGGTGTCTGCAGTATCAAGAAAGGACTGTGTGTGGAGGAACTTCCTAGTGTCACTAAAATAAGGAATAGTCTTCCTGTTATTCTGCCTTCTTATTTCATAGTTTCATTCCCTGGCAACCAGGAGCAACTCTGAAATCATTTGTGACTTGTACATGTTTCCCACCTGGGACAAAGACACTCCTTCACAGCACCATGACAACCACACCAGCAACTCAAGCACTTGGGTTCATGAAGGAAAATGAAAATCCTGAAAGGAAGCTAGGAGATAAAGGCTTACTATTCCTTGTTTCCCACTGGTAGGAAGTAATTACAAAAATTACTTAAACACAAAGCTTCTGGTGAGTGAATAGATCGTAATTTGAGGGGAGAAGCCTAAGGGCCTAGGATTAAATAAAAAATATGAAAAGCTGAATGATGTCATACACGTTTTGCTCCCCATCCTCCCAAACCAGACTGGCTAAAGCAAACTTCTTAATGATAACAAAGTAGACTTCTTAAGAGATAGTGAGAGGTATATTTGGTTTTTTAATCTAACTTTAGATGACGGATTAAATTGTGGAGATGAACTTTATGACCTTTAGTGGTTTACTAATCATGTTGCTACCAAGTAAACTTTCAAAAACAGTAAAATATAATTTTCCCTGAACTTAAGTTGTCAAAAATGGAAGTGATTTCAGTATTCCCAAAACAGAAATCAGAAAAATAAAAGTTCAACTCTACCCCCATGATGAAGTAGATAATGTCTTTATCATAAGCAAGTCAAGTTTATGCTTGTTATTCAATGTTATTTATTAAATGTTATTTAATGGTATTCCTTTGCCAGAAACTGGCAGTGCTCTGTATTATGCATACCTGCCAGGTTTGCACTAGAATAGATGGCTATAATTTCAAATGTGAAAGTGCTTTATGTCTTATTCTTAAAAGACAAATTCTAAAGCATAGCATAGCGTCTGTGAATTTACAAGTTCAGTATATATTTCAAAAGCTCTTCATATTTTTCTGCATTTCAAAAAAATACAAATTTCCTATTAAGAACCAAGGAAAGAGAATCATTACAATATATGGAATGATAAAGCATTTTGTCTTTGCTGACTCACACAGTGTAATAAATTATTCCACAGGTTCAAAGCTATGACTTTTATTGGAAGCAGAGATAAATACGCTTAGGGGATAAGGAATTGAAATAGATGTTTGCATTCAGTCAAGAGGAATGGCTTAAGGTTCGTAAGTGTACAGTTTCATTTAATTTTTGTTTTTTGAGATCATAATGTCTTTTGCTCTTATGGGATAGGTAGCAAACACCTTTTGTGAACTTCCAAATCTGTGTAATGTATACCTTCTGAGTCTCACTGATATAAAACTAAGAGAGTAGAAGACAAGCAGACATTCCAAGCGTCCATGAGCCAAAACTTGCCACCTGACTCATACACTAATCTCTACCCACCCCTCCTCAACATGTGCATAAGGGAATTCATGCATTGACTCTGGGGCATGATTATAAAAATATACTATCCAGTTTTTAAATTCACTCATGGTTCTAATGGATCTTCACAATCAATATTTCCAAAATTATACCTTCCTGTCATCCTCCATCAAGCCTATTTTTATTTCTTATTTTAAATACCTGAATTTTGGAAAAATAGTTTTCTAGTTTTCCAGATTAGAATTTTGAATCATCCATCATCTTGATTCTCTCTCTCTCCTTCTCTTCCTACTTCCATCCCCCTCTCTCTCTCCTCCCCTCTCTATTTCCCTCTTTAACATCTACTCCATAAAGCAATTAGCACCCATCAGTTTTATTTCCATCCCAATCTAATCTGGCTTCTCCATTTTACTACTACTCATGTAGTTCAGAGCATGATTGGTTTAAATTTAGAAAACTTACAACAAATTACAGACCTCAAATGAATGGCAATTCTGAGTTACTAAGATGACAAAGCAAGAAATGTGGCCAAGCAATTATTGTGACAACTAGCAAAATACAGAATATTTATTTACAGATCCCTGCTACAGAACTTGGTAAGGTAGTACTTTACTTGTGATCAAAACTCCTCTTCATTGACTTGCTGTCAGAAAAATTTATGAAGATCATAGGCTTCAAATGAATTTCTTTCTAATTAAGTCTTATGTGTTTTATTTCTTTTCCTATAACTCACTGAAGATGCCATCTCTCATAAAATAGCATCCTGAGTTGATTCAGAAAATATAATTTTATATGGCGCTCTGGTTTTCATTTATATATCAATATGCCTTTCTAATTCTAGATTATGTTCAATTTCACATTTTAGGATGATGGGATAAATTTAAAAATATATATCTCCAGCAATTCACTTCAATCAGAACTTGATAAACAAGAAAATCAAAAGTACTAAGCTCATACTAGGTTTAACATGGGACATTCTAAGAGAAGGCAACAGTTCCATTTTGATCCAAGCTTCAATGCAATTTGACAGTTAACAAAAATACTACTCTTGCTTTGACCGAAGACCACTGAAAACCTTTCCAACATGCATTACTCTAGTATATGATCTAAATTGCAAAATTTCTTCTCTATCAAGAAAACTTTTATATCTAACTTATAAAGAAATTTCCTTAACACCAAGTTAATTTCACATTTCATTAATACAAAAAAAAAAGTAAATCTTCATGTGCTATAATTTACTTTACTATAGTGGCCTACTTTGAAATAAAATTCAACAGAAGCGTTTGACTCCATTGTCTGCTCCATGGAGCAAAAAGTTTTACAAAGGAGAACATAAAGCCTAGCAGAATATTTATTTTCAAATGCTTCTGTCACAATGATATTAAAACAAAACATGATTCTTTGTCCTGTCAATATATCTCATTTGAAAAGTTTTAAAAGAACATTAACAATGCGTAACATAGATACTTCTGGAAAAGTGCAAGTATTTTCAAAATTTAACATAAGCTAAAGAGTTTAACATGAAACTTTTTTAAAAATCATAAATAACAAACATACTGAGACAATAATAATGCACTGGAATAAAACAATACAACATATTCTCCTCTAATATTTTTTTAAAAAACAAGTTATATTCCATAATTTATAAATAAGAGTTTCTGTTGCCACCTCAACAATATCACAATATAAAGAACACATGACAATCACATTCTCTTAACTGATGGAGAGTTATACTCATTACATCTTAAAATGACAGGTAATTATTAAGTTTTGTCAAAGATGCCTACCTGTGTAGTGGAAGTCTTTGGACATGTCTATGGGAGCCTGTTCCACTGCTGATCTCTTGTACACAACATGAATTCTTCCTTTTTCTTCTTCCATTTGCTTACCTCTTTCCAAGGGTTCAATGAAATACTCATCATTATCACTTTTTATCATTCCAGCCTAGAGAAAGCATAAACTGTATTAATTTTAATAATAAATCTCTATCATCTTTAGCTCACTGTACTTTTTTAAGTGGTAAGAAGATAATTTAGGAAAAATTAATGCTTTTTCTTTCTACTTTTGGCTGAAATGTTAAGTTGGTTACATTATTGTTAAATATCAGTAATTCTGATGGAGAAACAAAACAAACAGAACCAACCTTACAAATCTGACTATAGAATTAAGGCTATCAGAGGCAGGGCATGGGGATGGTAAGGAAAGAGGGTAGGAATCCAATGGGCAGTGGTGAAGGATTATGAGTGCTTTGGTCATAGATTGGCCCAAATGTACTTAGTCATCTTGTTCTCTTACACTCTCTCATCCTCTATTTCCACTATCACTTACTTAGTTACAGATTTCATCATCAATCCTTTAAATAATAGAAACTACCTCCTATCTTCAGTCTTTTCATGGATCACAATGATTCTCCTAACTCCCAGTGCTTATTTCTGAATAAAAATGGTGGCCACAGAAGCCATTCACAATTCTAAACAACAGGCTGTAGTCTGGGGGACATTCGGAAGTGATGATTAGGACACTGAGGATTGCTCCACAATCTTTAAAAAAACATTTCCACAATTTCTATTGCAAACATTCAAATCCCAAGACCTACGATGTTACTGTCCTCCACTAGACCATAGGTAAAACAAAATTAATTCCAACTTAAACTTCTCCCTAGAAGCAATGAAAATGTAGCCAAGTTGAGGTACTATCACTGGTAAGGCAATATGTAGGTCATGTGGCCACCATTAACTCCATAAACAAGAAATATCAGATTCTATTCATTTATTCATTTATTTAATAAAAGTCTAATGGAAAAAACATTTTACATAAAACATTGTACTAGACACTGTAATAGATAAAAAAAAATCAAAGCATGGCTTATTTGTCCACCAATCGAGGGCAATCTAATCAAATAAAAAAAAAAAAAAACACCTGCCTAAAGATATTCAATGAGGTGTGCTAATGAAAAGTCCAGAAACTAAGTGACATCACTGTGAAATTTACCTCCCAATCTTACTACACATAGCAAACTGTTAGGAGGAGTGATTGATTCTGTATCAAAAACTATCTAAAATCCATTCCACTGACACCCCCCCCACGCCAGTGCCCATCATTATGGCTCTTCACTTTGACCATTACTATTGTTCACACTGTTTTACATTTTCACAAATCACAAATCAAAAATATTCTTTCCAACTATCATATTTAGACAAACTAGAACAAGATAAGAAATGGACTGGGTATATAATGGCTCAACACATCGCGTGTTTCTTTCTTCCTCACATTAAAGTTCAGGAGAGTTCTAGCTCAGCTAGGAGGGATTTCTGTTCCACATAGCCATGCAGGTCTCCAGGAAGACATGGTGTCTCTGCCATTTCAATATGGGTTTCCAAGCATGCCCAGTCAGGAGAAATAACATGAGAATGCCTACGCAAAGGTTTTGATGAGCCATCCCCAGTTGTGGAACTCACCAGTACCACTGAGTTCCATGGGTAGGATACAGTCACAAGGCTCACTGTGAGCCGCAGAAAGCCAGAAAATCTGGTTGTGTGGCCAGGAAGAAAGAACATGCAGATTTTAGTAAACAGATGGCAGACTCAAGCTCAAAGAAGATCATGTCCTTGTACATTTCAATGCATCTCCCTATACTTACCATCACATTTCTACATGACCTTGAAGAACTGCATCATCTAGCCTGCCTTTCCATCACAGGCAGTGTACACACATAATTTAATAGTCCCACTCTAAGGGACCTCATTCAGTTTCCTTTCTCCTTTGACATTCTCGCTCGGGATAGCTTCAAGTCTTTGAAATGCTATTGATTCTAGGGAGAAGGCTCTTTGGCTAGTTTTTACTTTCAAAATCTCAGTTTAAATGTTGATTCCTTAGAAATGATTCTCTGACTTCTTCCCCCCACCCCACAGACCAGGTGCCCTCATCTAAATTAGGGTTATTCCGTTAGCCATTCTGACTCAGAGCAACGTGTTCTTTTCCCTCATAACCCCTAACAAAATTCCAGGTTATTTAACCTAAATATTAAATTTATTCTCTGTCCTCATGACTATCAGCTACTGAGACAGATGCTTCTCTCATACTTCTCTTGTTTTCTTAAGCAACAGCATAACCGCTGGCAAAAAAAAAAAAAATGTGGTTTTTTTTTTTGATGAAAAACTGAACGGTATAAGCAAGAGAATGAATAATTATTATTTTATTTACTTTCAAATTTTTCATAATTGTAGATTTTCTCTTTTAAAATTATTTGCTTATATCTCTCTTTTAAACCTTATTATATCTTCTGTTATTATATAAACATTGCTATACCCAAACAACCAGTACCTAGATTAAGAATTAGAACACTACTAGTCACCCAAAGCCATTCATACTCTTTCCCGGTAACTTCCCACAATGATGAGCATTGCCCTGACTTCTAATGTCACAGATGACTTGTTTTTTATGGAAGTAACATTGTTTATAAAATTATATATGATTTACAGGTATATGATTATACCTTTCAGGAGTATGTTACCATACTACACCCACCACCAAAGAAGACACTGAAAGTCTTCCATCACATTGAACCCTGTCCCCACTGAGCACTCCCCCTTCTCCCTACTCGTCTGATAGCTCATTTCTGTATCAGGTATCTAGAGTTTGTAACTGGTTTGGTTTTATCTGATTCTTTGTTTTGTTTCTCTAAGTTCCACATGTAAGCAACACCACTGGTATTTGTCTTTCTCCATCTAATTTTCCTTGGCATAATTCACCCTCCCCATTTCTATCCATGTTGTTGCAAATGGCAAGGTTTCATCTTTTTTATAGTTGAATAGTACTCCATCATGCATATGTATTTCATCTTCTTTATCCATTCATCCTTCATTGGACACTTAAGTTGTTTCCATAACTTGACTATGGTAAATAGTGCTAAAATGAACAAAGGAGTGACTGTTTACCTTTGAATAAGTGTGTTTGTGTTCTTTGGACAGATACCTAGAAGTAGAATCAGAGAATCAGATAATAGATATTATTTCTAATGTTTTCAGAATCTTCCAGATCAGTCTACATTCTTACCAAGAGTGCACAGTGGTCTTTTTGATATGGAGCCATATCACATACTATGGTTTTGATTTGCATTTTCCTGATAAGTGGTGATAAAAAATTTTTTCTTGTGTTTGTTGGCCATTTGTATATCTTCTTTGGAGGAATGCCTCTTAGCTCTTCAGCCCATTTCTTGACAAAATTTTTGTCCTTGTGTTGAGTTATATGAGTTCTTTGTAGATTTTTATATCAGTCCCTTGTCAGATATATAGTGTACAAATATTTTTCCCATTCAGTAGGGTTCCTTTTTGTTTTAGTAATAGTGTCTTTTGCTGTGCAGTAGCTTTTTAGTAATTCTCCTTTGTTTTTCTTGCTATTGGAGATGTATCCACGAGGACTTCACAGATTATATCATGGAGTTTATTTTTTGAATCTACTTTTTCTTATACATTTTCTATGGTTTCAAGTCTTACATACAAGAATTATATCCATTTTGAGTTGCATTTTGTGTATGACAGGAGACAGTGTCCCAGTCTCCTATTTTTGCGTATGGTTGTCCAGGTTTCCTAACCCCATTTATTGAAGAGGCTTTCCTTTCACCAAAGTTTACTCTTGGCTCCTTTGTCATAGATTAACTGTCTATTAGGTGTGGGTTTATTTCTGGGCTCACAATTTTATTCCATTTGTCTGTGTGTGTGTCTGTTTTTGTTCTAGTGCCATGCTGTTTTGTTCTATAGCTTGAAGTCTGAGAGTATGATACCTCCATTCTTCCTCTTTTTTGTCAACACTGTTTTAGCTATTCAATAACGTTTGTTCTGTTTCTTTGAAGAATGCTTTTGCAGTGTCCATAGATTCTCATAAGTTGTGTCTTCATTTTCCCTTGCCTTGCAGTATCTTTTCATTTATCTTTTATTTACTCATTAACCCAATAGTCATTCAATAGTGAGTTGTTCAGTCTCTTCATACTAGAATTTTTTTCTGGTTTTTTTTTTTTTTTTGGTTCATTTCTAGTTTGATACCATTGAGATCAGAAAAGATGTTTGACATAATTTCAGTCTTCATGAATTTATTGATACTTGTTTTGTGATTCAATATATGGTCTATCCTGGAGAATGTCCTATATGCTCTTGAGAAGAATGTGTATTCAGCTTTTTGGGATACATTACCTATAAGTGTCTATTAAACCCAGATGGTCTAATTCTTCGTTTAAGGCTATTGTGTTCTTATTTATATTGTCTGGTGGATCTGTCCATTGAGGAAAGTGAGGTGTTGAAGTTCCTGGTCACTATTGTTTTGCTACCCTCTCTCAGGTTGATAATAACAACCTTATATGCTTTGATATCCATTATTTGATCAATATATACTGATGATTTTTATGTCTTCCTGATATATTATTCCCTTAATCACTATATAGTCCCATCCCTGCTGTTTATTACCTATTTTTAGCTGGAAATCTACTGTATCTTATATGATTGTCTCTGCCTTTCTTTGTGTCCCATATGCTTGTAGGATTGTTTTCTAAACCTTTATTCTGAGCTTATGTTTATCTTTGGAGCTTAGGTGAATTCCCTGGTGATAGCAGACAGTTGTATTTTGTTTTCTGATCCAACCAGCCACTCTGTGCTTTTTGATTAGTAAGTTCAGCCCACTTTCATTTAGGGTGATTATTGATATATGAGGGTCTGCTACTGACCTGCTAATGATTCTATTTCCTTGCTCTTGCCTTTGCTGGCTTCATTCCAGAAACTACAGGATCCTTGCTGAACACCCCAGGCATATGATCTTACGATAATCATTGCACTGACTCTTTCCTTGACTTGGAATCCTCTTCTAGGTTCATGTCTGTTAATTCTCATGAGACACTCTGCTTACCCACATGCTTCCTCCACTTCTTACCCAGCTCCATCTTTTACACTGCACTTACTGCTTTCTAACAAACTATGTAATTTAGTTGTTCATTATTCATTATCACTCTCCCACCTACACTCCACTAGCCAAGAATTGCTTTTAGTCCATTTTGTTAACTAGGTATCCCAAGTAACTATAACAGTGCCTTGCACAAACTAGATGCTCAATGTTGAATGGGAAAAAAAATGAGAAGGAAAGAAAAATTAAGATAGAAAAGGGTAATCCAAAGTCACTCCTAAGTTTTAAGATTGGGTAACTTAGGAAGTAATACTTTTACTCACAGAAACAGAAAAGCTAAAAGGGAAAATAGACTGGAAAAGCAGGGAATTGGTTTTAAGCATTTTCACTTGAGGTAGTGGTGTGGCAAAATGCAGAATTATTATTCAGAAAAATTGCCACAACAGCAAAAACATCAGAATTGTAATATATCTTTTCAGAGGTGATAGCTAAAGCTGCTGGGGGGAAAAATGAATAGCAGAAGTAAAGTTCCTAAAGATATTTGGTTGCAGACCAATGGATAACCTAAGGTTCTGTGAACCTTAGGATAATACTGTATACAAAATTTAAAAATCTGAACTCTCTACCATGGCACCCACAAGGCCCATGTGGCCTGGCAATGGTCTTTCTGTTTTAGCTACCCAGACCTTACTCTCAGTGGTAAGACCTCACTTATGTAAATTAGCTTCCCTTCCACTCTCTGTCCCAATCTATTTCCTTCAAGGTGTTACCTAGATGACTGTCACCATTTTGGGAACATTCACTTTATGTAAGGATGGACTTTGTCATCTTTACAGCTGCACTTCAGGTCCCAGAATGTGCCTGGCTCAGAGTAGGCACCTAATGTTTCAGGGAGGGCAGGAGAACAATTTAATGGGAAAAAAAAATGGACAACTAACAATAAAACATCTTAGGAGAAAATTTACAGGGAATGGCAGGAGTGATGCGAGAAAAATATCCTGGGCATCTACATGGAGTTTGATGAAAGTAAAAGTAACTGAGTGAAGAAGTAATCAAAGGATGAATACTATGAAAAAGAAATTAGACAAACAAAAATTTCTAATTAGAATCATGGAGGCCAAAGAGATATTACAAAGAGTTATGGAAATAGTAAATGGCAAATGATACATGTTTTAGACCCTAGACTATTTGGAGTCATTTTAGGTAGATCCTTCTGCACTTTTCCCACTATGCCATATGAACTTTTCTTCCTCAGTAATCACCAAAAATGGAGTGACTATTTTAAAAAGTATCTTGTTTTTAAACAAGACTGCCCAAGTACCATGACTAGGATAAAAAATCATTAATACTAATAATTACATATTCAAAGCTCTTTAATCCACTAAATATAGTAATTTAAATAGTCACATATGCAATGGATATATTTTCTTTAATCCAGTGGGTATTTTTGGAAGCTCCAAGATCATACATTGTCACACCCTACCATTAAATAGCTAACACATTTGCTCTCAGGTCCCCAGTGTTCTTTCACAAGAAGCAATGGAGTGAAAAAGGAATAAAACACAATGTGTATAAATTAAAAAGTCTCAGATGATGGTATCCCAAGTACTAGTACTATTTACAATGTGCCAGAAATTTACCAATTTTAAATTACAAGTTAGAAATTTTTAACAACTGTTACACATAAGATTACATATCATCCTAACCGAATCTTTTAAAATAGATGCTATCATTTTTAATCCATCTCTAATGTTATCAAATTGATGCATGTCAAGATATTTTACAAATTACCTTTAATGATACAAAGTTCTCCACATTAACTATTCCCTAGACCTATGCAACAATATAGGAAATATTTATTGTATTTCTCAAATTACCTTTCAAAATTTAATTTCTAAATCAGCAGGTTTAGAACAGTAGTGGGTATATTATATTGAGCATTTTATTATACTTTAATTAAGTCTTCATATAAGCCCTTTGACAGCATTTTGGAGGGGATATTTATAAAACAACGATATATGCTAAAAATCCAGCAGCATAATTCCCCTTTCATCCTGTCAACTCTTCCAGCTACATCACTCAACACAAACACTGCCAAGAATCCAGAATTAAGCCAAAAAATCACTGAGCATGGAAATAGCTATCACAGAGGCCATCCTCCTTACTCACTAGGAGGGGTCCTCACAGCCACATTGACACCCAATTATAATAAACCAGGTTAGGTGGTTTTCTAACCCTCATCAGAGTATAACTAGCAAATGAGGGAAAGGGATGTGGGATACAGAGAGTTTCAGATGAGATAATGTTTGTGAATGCCCTTTGTAAACCATAAAGTTGTATAACAAGTTTGAAACTCTAGGCTTTATATGTCAATAAAAAATAAATAACAGTCACAAAGAAAGACTAAATTATGTTTAACTTTAAGATGAAAATCAGTATAAAAGCCATTTTTTCAGATTTCCAGTAAGAATTATTAAGGTTTTCTTGAAAAGTCTATGCCAGATTAAAAAAAAAAATGTTATGGAATCATTATATTTTTAATCATGACACTTAAATGTTGTTTTACTGCAGTTATTCTCAAATGTGTTAAGGAAGGATAGTAGAGTTAGATAGTTTGAGTTGTTTTTTTTTCTTTGAATGCCAGAAAATATGTGCTATCTACATGATACATAATTGCAGCTGAAATTAACTAAATATCCATTTATTTATGCTATTTGGTTACAATTTTATACTAGGTCATAACACAGAAAAGTAGCAATAAGGTTAAACGTCTTGTTCAAATTTTAATTAAAAAATAAAATTTTGTTTTAAATGTCTAAAAGAGTTTAAAAGTCTAAAATTTTATATTATTATTATGTGTGTAAGAAAGAATAATGTAAATATATTTTAAACAAGCCATTATTCCTTATTGTTATAAAACTCCATCTCAGCTCACTAAGATAGCGTGAAAACACAATTTGAGAATCACCATTTCACTATTTTACTTCCTCCAACATTTAGATTATGCAACAAGTGAACACACTCCCATTTTATCATCAGAAAGAGCAGAAGTTACATTAGGAAGATGATTTCCAAATCATCATGAATTTCAGAGGGCATATCAATGATAGCCCTAAAATTTCTACACAGCTGGCATTGGCAAAGGCAAAGTAATTGAGAAGTGTTAGAAAATAGTGATAAGAAGTGATTTACAACTATATTTGTTAACCAAAGAAACGATTTATTTGAACTAAAGAAGTTTAATTATTTAATATGTATCTGAGTCGAGTTTATGAAGCTCAAGAAGTTGTTAAAATATCTTCTAAGTCATTCCACTGATTAAAAGTCTTCCTTATCCAAATCCAGAAGCAATTTGTATTTTTTAGATTTCCAGCATTTTATTTCTATTTCCATAGTACTTCTCACTGTCAGTCTTTTATGATAACTATATCAGTGATTCTTAGAAATCAAGAGATATTGAATAAAATGTCAGTAAAACCAAAATATAAATCACATTTAATTACAGATTTTTAATTGGGCTTGGCTGTCATTTCATTCAAAATGATTCTTCTGATAACTTCTGATCTCAATTGAATCAGAATCTAACAGAATCCCCTGCAAAGTGACAGCAGTCAATTCATATTTGCATAATCTCTTTCATAAAGAGGATGAATGGGTCATTCATTCAGGCAGGTATTACAGCTGAAGCTCTAAATTTTAAAAAAATATATGAAGAAAGTATGCTAACCTGACTCACAATTCAATTAACTGCTAAAGCAAATGAATCCAATCTTAACAGCGACATTAGATCTCACAATTTCAGTTCCTTAATTAGCTTTACTTCTCCTGATAAACCATTCATTTTTATTCTATAAACACTTTGTATTATGTAATTAATCAATATTTGTGAGAAAACTCAGAACAAAATTTGTATTCTATCTGTAAGAAAATCTTGTGACATAAATCATTGAATACTGACCTTTTTTTAACATTACTTTTCCTTTTTTATTTTTCTTTCTTGCTGACTTGTTCTAACTTCAGTACCTTCTTGTATAAATAGATATAAACTATCACATATTACTTACACTGGTAAACAAATTTTTACAAAAGTCATATTACTGAAATAAAATAAGTCATTTCCTATCAATTTTAATGTGCTCAACATGAATATGACAGTCAAATTCTAATTTTGGCTCTAGCTTTTTTGTAATCTGCAATAATGGATGTTTACATCATGAAATGCATGCCAATAATAATAGGCCTATGGTTAATACCTGTAAAAAATCAAGTCATAGACTACTTCTTAGATTTCTTCACTTGTCTCTTGTACAGCTGTTCAGAAGCATCTCTGGGGAGTGTCCAGCAGTAGTCAGCTGCATCATAGTGGAGCATTTTCCCTGGTATCTTTGTTCCATTGATGCTATATCTTGATGAAAACGTTTGCATGTTCATCACTAACCATACCACAATTTTCAGGGAAGAAATCCAGATGGGAATGAAGGAAATGGATCTTTAGAGACATATTGCAACCAAGTTTCTGATACTGCATCAGCAAGTGTTCTACTAGTTCCTTGTAGTTTTCTGCCCTAACATTCCCAAGAAAGTTTGTAGACACTAGGCGAAAAGCTTTTCATGCTTGTTTCGCATCACCCTGCAGCAAGTTGCTGAACTGGTCATCTCAATGCAGATGGAAGGTTTGGGGAGACTATTCTTGACTTGTTTTGCTTTGTTATTATGCCAGAAAGAGGAGGAACCAAGCAGAAGTAACAGTCTTTTATGTGATTGCTTGGTTCTCTCCATAACATGGGGACTGCAAAAGGCATTGATGGTCTTTTGCCATTTCACCACTGTGAAAGCTGTGTTGTACATGTAGCACAGCATATATGCTGGGCCCACGGCTTGTCTTGGTCACCAACCTTGCATCCAAAGTAAAGATGATAAGCCTTCTTCACTTGAGGAGTGATTCTTTTCTTCTGGTTGGCAAATGTCACTTCCCCACAAATAGAGCAGAAATTGGCCATGCTATTAACCCACTTTTGAGGCATGACTGTTCTGTATTGTGCCTAAATGGATAAAATAATAACAGTTCTATGGAACAGTAGCTTAAACTGTCTCGCACAAAGTCTGAAATATTTTCAATGCTCAACCTTTCCGACAGGGCTTTATAGTATGCACTGCTGACATCTGCTTACTTCAGCAGCTGCCTGGTGGTAATATTGCATTGCATCAGAAAATGATGCAATCAACTCTGGATGATATGTGCATGATGGTATTATGCAATGCGATGCAATATGACATCATTCTAGGCTGATTCAGGATGTTGTTGCAGTCCTACTGGATAAATTTACTCGGCAAGACATATAAAATGAATTATATGAAATATCTTCAAAACAAAAGCTAATAAAAAAATTTTCAGGGTTATATTCATGTTCAGCACACCAAGATACCACAGATTAGGGCCTTTTTAAGTTAATAATGATCTCACTGTTCACCAGTGTTATCAGATTGAAGCAGGTAAGTTTTAATTAAAGTACAATCCATATACACACATATGTCAAGCTAAAACTAACATTATGACTTACTCATTGAAACAAGAAAGTATATTGTTCTGGATATGTATAAATTATAAGATTAAATGATTGCTGTTTGTCATTATCTAGTACTTCACAAATATTTATGAATATTCCTAAATCAGTTGAGGATTCACAAATTATCGTTTTTGTGAATTTTTAGCAAAATATGATATTTCATAACTCAATTTTACTTTTCTGTAATTTTTAAATGATCTATTATATGCAATGGTCACAGAAATGTCATATATATATAATGCATTTATCAATATTTTTATTTTGGTTGTTGACACTATGTCACTGGGTATGCCACCTATACATAAATGCACATACCTAATTATAAACTCAATAATTTTGGCAATAGGCATGAACCATAAAGCACATTTTTCTGTTATTTATTTCCTCTCATTGTTTTGTAAAACATAAATCAAACCAATAAGCAATATCATTAACAACAAAATGGAATCAAAATACTCAACAAGAAAACAGAAAAGATTTTTTTTAAAAAAAGAGAGAAGAAATGTTAGTCCAACTAAACTTTATGCTTCATCTTGAGGGTCAATAAAATGTGAGAAAGAGCACAAGTGAGAAGCAGTCAGACCATGAGCTTCTGAGGAATCCCATGCCTTTTATTAAAATCCACTTCAGACTTTTTCCATCTCCTAGAATAATGTGTGTCTAGTATAGATGTGCCTCAATAGTCATGATTAATTTGTTGCTAAATATTTACAAAGAAAGGTAAAATATCAAAAATTTTCAAAGCACAGAAAATAGAGTTGATTTTTTTTTTCATTTGGAAGGATACAGAAAATTGAAAAACTGATATCATGCAATACTCTTAAGTATCTTTGCAATTTAAAAGTCAGCTTAATAATTCAACAACCTAAAAAGAAATTGTGTGTATTGCTGCTCCTTCATAGCTACTTTGTGCAGTTACAGAGGGAATGAATGGGGGAAACAAGAAGAGTAAGAAAGGTGTGAACGGGACTGAATATAGAGATTCAGATTCTGTGTCCTCCTTGTTATAAAGTCTTTCAAAATCTCTAGTAAAATGATCTTCACAAGTATTTGACATTTATGGAATTTACTGCATATGAAATATTTCACACATGTATAGAAAACCTTGGTTCTTTTCCATAAAGAGAATAAATCATCCTCTAGTGAATCTTTTTTGGTTTTTCATGCTGAGTTTTTCACATTAAAGCATCTTTTCTAGTAATTTTCCTTAGTCTTGGTGTGATTTACAAGTACAAATAAAGAAATCTCAAAGGGAAAAAAAAGAAAGAATATAAAATAGGAACCTAGCTTTTTGACACAGGATTTGAGTTCTGGTCATAGCTTTGCTACTAACTAACATGGCATTTGAAAAGTCATTTAAGCTCCTTGGAACTTTATTTCAAAATCTGAAAAATTACAAGGGTTTTACTAGATCTTCTCTAAGATGACTTTGAGTTAAATTACCTTCCAATATTAGAAGACATGAATTTGAGAGCTCCCAGGAAAGACATTCATTTGAAAGCTGTTCCCTGCCAATATCCCAAGACTCACTGATTCCCAGGATAAATAACTTGAAATATGATCATAAGACTAACGTAAAGTAGGTCACAAACTTTAACGTGCCAAAGAAATTAGGTCCCAACTTCAGAGACTTTCCGTGTTTCAACTCCAGAGAATCTTATTCAAAAGGACTGGGATGGAGATCAGAAATCTGCAATTTTAACAAGCAATTCAGATGCTGTAGATAGTAGTAGTCTGGAAATTATAGATGAGAAAAACTACTTGAAAAATAATGTGCCAATCAAAATAAATTTTTGAATATTTATTTTCTTACCCCAAAACAAATTTTAGGAACATTATTAAAAGACTGTGTGTGTGTCTGTGTGTGTGTGTGTGTGTGTGTGTGTAAATGGAATCTATGAATTAAACTTTACATGAAAATCAAAATACATAAGTCATCCACTAAAATTATAAAATGTTCATACATTTCTAAAGTTTTAATGAGTTTGCAAAATGAGTTATGTCTCAAAGAAAAAATTAAAAACCATATTCTTTTATTCATTAGAAAACAGAGATTTACTAACAGCTGCCACAGAGGAGAAAAAAATATTAAGGGAAGTAAAATACAAAGAACCTAACTTTTGATCTTAGAAATTATTCAAAGTAGCATTATGACACATACCAAAGTACATGATCATTTCAAAGCTTTTTGAGTCAAAGCAATGAGCAATTAATTTTAAAGCTAGGATTGTCCATTACACTACATTTGAGGATTCATACTGAAGATATATTTGCCAAATATATATCCTAAAATGATGAACTAGGTCACATTTAACATCAGTAAAGTGAAAATTCATGAAGATGCACATAATTTAAAGTAAAGAAATTCTGCTTGTAAATAGGAGTTCAATCCAGATCAGTTCAACCACTCCTTCAGAACTAGCTACATTTCTGTCATTGGGGTAATACTGGCATGCCCACAGCATGATCAGTTTCTCCTAGCACAGTGTTTCTCAAGCTTGATGAATCAGTTGAGATCTTGTCAATACAGATTCTGATTCAGGGGTCTGAGAGTCTATATTTGTAATAAAACTCTCATGTAATGTTACTTTCCCTCCCTAGATGAAATTTTAGTAACAAAGCTTCAGGGTATTTCAAACTCATTAGGTTAAATAGAGGAAATCTCATGAATTGAATACAGGTCACCATGACACATTTTTATTTTCTGAAGATGACCCTCAGCACTATCTGTCATCTCATATTACGGTTCTCACTGTGATATTGCCACTCCGCCATCAAAATGTAGAGTTCAATTTTCCTCCCCTACTATCCAAGTCAGCTTTTGTGACTCATTTGCAATCAGAAGAATGTGGAGGAAGTGCCTCTGCCTGAATTCTGAGGCTAGTTGGGAAGAAGCCTTGTGGCTTCTGCCTAGGTCTTCTGGAACAGTTTCTCTCCAGATGCTTCCTCTTGATTCAGCTGCCACCCTGGGAGATGCTCAAGCCATATAAAGAGGCCATGTATAAGCTCTTGGGTAACAGTCCAAGCCTTGGAATCACTCAGCCCAGTCACCAGACATGTGAATGAAGAAGCCTGCATATAGTCCCATACTCAGCCATTCAAATTAATCCCAGCCTTTTGAGCATTCCCAGATGAGAACCCAGACATTCTGGAGCAAAGACAAATCATCCACCCTGACCCTCTCTGAATTCCTGACACACAAAATACATGAACATAGTATTATTTGCTTTTTTACACCCTAAATTTGGGAAGCTTTGTTACACAATAAAGGAAAATAAGAGTGGAGTTAAGGCTGAAAGAGAATACCTAACAAATAAAAGCAAATGTTTGTTTCATACATATTATTTTTAATTGTGATAAAGTTGTGTACCTACGAGATGTAAGGTTTGCTGATAAACACAAGGCTTCTAAAACTTGCAGAATCCCAGGGGAAAGTCTAGCTAGAATGGAAGATGAATCCTGAGATGAAGCAAGAGACTATACAGGGAACTGAATGGGGATAACAGCAAAGGAACTTTGGGAACATAAGCAATAAATAATAGCAATCAATGCGATGGAAACCTATGAATATATGAAGGAATTTTAAAATAATATGTAGAGTTTAAGATGGTTTATGCTCATGCTATTCATAGCAACATGGACGGAGCTGAGGGGGTTTTGTTCAGTGAATAAGTCATATGGAAAAAGAAAAGTATCAGATGATATCACTTATTGGAGGAATAGAGGGACACCAAATGTCGGGTTAAAAAAAGAGACAAAACTCATAGGCAACAATAGATCTGAGGCTTACAGGGATCAAAACAGGGATGAGAAGAATACAAGGGACCATGGTGATGGTTCACGGGTATTGTCGTGGTGAGAGACTTATGGGGACTACACCTAAGGGGAGAAATCAAATACTGTAAAAATATGAACAACAATGTAAAAATTTTTTTAAATTAATTAAAAAAAAAAAGACTAAGATAGTTTACGGTTCCATTAGGGGGGACTTCTTTCAATAGACTAACTAGAAACCCCCCTCCGTAAAAAAGCAAAACATAAATTAGAGGCAGCAAAGGAAAAGCTGTAAGAAGAGAAACAGAAACAATGTAAGTAGACAGAACACCCAGTGGTGCTAAATAAGAATGAGAAGAATCATGGCATAATGGCTAACTGCCTCATGAATGCTATGCTACTTCCTCTGAACAAAAATTTCTGTATCCCTACAAAGGGTCATTCCCTGTTTCAAAAACTGGGAAAAGAGTGAAATTATAACATTGCCATAAGCCCTTAAAGCTTAAAGTACCAGTGAGTCTAATAAAGAAATATTGTGCTTTCATATAATAATAACTACTAAAAAACAATGATAATAGGATAGAGATATTTGGGAGAGTGGAAATGGAAGCTTCCTAAAAGGTATTTACATACTGAATATAATCAAGCTTATGTACATAAAGTAATAATGAGAGAAATATTGTATTTCTCTCATTATTACAGATAAAGATATCATTAGTTTAGAACTTTCTAACCATAATCCACCAGATGTCCTGCTCGGAAAGCTTGGAGTCATTCTTGATCCTTCTGTGGCAGACACTGCTGGTACTCTCTAGTATTTGTGTTTACCTCTTCTTTCTAGGAGCATTTCTAAGCCTCCAATGCGCGTAGGTATATCCAGATACTACACAATGAAACGGAATGTGAGTGATAATACTCCACTTTTTAGCCCGACCCATAAAATCCTGCCACAACATCCTCCATTTCAGAGGAAGGGAAACAAGAAAGGTTATGTATGTATCTCTTTTTTCTCCTTACCTAACCACAGTTTTGACACTGGTGTCCTATCCCTTCAGGCACTTCTCCCCTGGCCCTGGCTTTAATGGCATTCATTTCCTGCCTGAATTCTTGGGGTTGAGGGACAATAACAAAACCTAACTCTTGATGGGGTACCTCACGGTCCCATTTTGGTTCCCTTACCCCTGCCCACACTTCTTTAAAGAGTAACTTCATGAGGACCTTCCTGGTGCTGCAGGGGTTAAAGTCTCAGCACTATCAAGCTATCACCAGTCACTGCAGCAGGAGCTGGATGCCAGCCAGCCAGGGAGCTAACATGCCAGCCAGCCAGGGAGCTAACAGCGCAACAGACTAAAACAGCAACAGACTAAAACAGCACAGCAGACCTCTCCTGTCTTGCCCACAGCTCCCCTCAGTAGTGTATTTCAGTAGATCTGCCTGTTCTGCTCCCCACTCTGTCTTTGGTGAATCCTCTCACCCCCTCACATCTGGCCTACACCCCAGTTTGTGTATGCATAAATAAAAAAAAATTTAAAAAGAGTTTATGAAACTTTTCTCAATTAAAGCTGTCCAAAGAAGGCCACTACTCCCTACTAGGTCCCTGACAGATAAACCACTCTACCCTGCTTAAACTTTGAACAGAATATAAAACTTAGGTATTAAAGATGATAGCACTTTTGACTGAGAGTGATCTTGGAAATCTCCTCGAGTCCATGCTCCTCATTTTACACTGATGGTAATAATGACCAGAAATGGAATCTATGTGCTCTTTTCCTTTTAAATTTTTTATATAAGCATTATGTTTAACTCATACCAAAATATATATTATATACCAAGCTTTTCATATGGTTCAGAATATTTATGGATGATCTTTATATTATTTTCAGGAAAAAAATAATAAGATTCAACTCTTAAAATTCACAATTAGAAAACAGTTCTGTATTGGAACAGCATCCACTTTAGCTGGAAGGCAAAGAACATATATTTCTTAGGTCTCATTCTTTCAATGAAACCCTACTCCATTTACAGTGTTGCCAAATGGCTCAACCAGCCCAAAACAATTTACGGTATTGAAATATACTGACTTTTTCCCCTGATCATCATCTTATGATGGAAAAAACAAGTTTTAACCAAAACTGACCTTGATCATTAATGTCAGCTCCTGATCGAAAGCCGCACCCTGCCTGCAAGCCACATTAAAAATGCTAAAGCATCTCTCCAGCTAGAAGTTCAGTAGTGGCAAATGTCCATTATCAAGCTCTATGATTAAGGACGTTTCCTAGTTCTGTCTGTTTTCCTCTAAAGATGCCCTTGTTCAGAACCATCCATCTCATATCTTGAGTCTTCTAAAGTTCTTGTTCCAAAATGCAACATTAGCTGGTATGTACCATTCTAAGAAAAGTGAGATATCTGCTTTTAAACCAAATCTTGCCCCTGGCACATTACACATGATCAAAACCATTTGTTATTTGGAATAGCTGTACTTGCTGTACTTTAAAGTGTGTCAGACATAGAGTTTGGTGTGTTTATACACAAACATTATTAAACTTCCTGACTCTCCTCTTACAAGCCTTTGCTATATGAAAATAAAATGTCACATGAACACAGTATCATTTTATTAAAAATATCCACTAAAATTGTGTGTTGTAAAATATGTCTCTTAGTGTTATATTCTTGGTTAAATAGTATGCTTATGTAAAAATGATTTTCTAAGCATTTACGGTTATTTCTTACAAAATTTCTAAAGAACAACAAGGGTGCTTCTATGTAGGTCAGTTGATTAATGATTTTGCTCTTTTAAATTGTACATCACAGGGTTGTGAGTTGAGATTAGAAAAAAATGATTTTCAGTAACAAAGCAGGGATTTTATAGAATGACTGACCTTTCTTGTTTTCTATTTACTACCCATATCATCAATCAGACTAGTAAGGCAAGTGAAGCCCTAGTAAAAGTATAATTGATCATATATACTATCAAATACAAATGACAAGCTTCATTTGTTTCCAAACCTAAGCACACCCTGGTCTTTAAGTGGCCACCTGAGAACAGAACACTGAGGCCAGTGTTGATCTGCATCCTAAGATTTACATGCTGTGAATAAAATGGAGCTTCCATCTCCCACAAGAAGTTGGTTCTCTACCTAAGGTTTTAAGGGTCAACTATAGAGTATTTTAACAATGATAGCAAAGTGAATTTACACATTTATAATCCATTCCACATTCATCCATTCATTTACTCATCTAGTCTTTAAAATAACCTTGTGCTATTTAAAAACTAGGACTCAGGGACATAAAATGACATACCCAAGATCACACAGTGAGCGGCAAACAAGGACTTGAACCCGTTTAGTTAACTCCAAATCTGATGTTCTTTCTTTTCATACAAAGTAGAAGATCTCAGATCCATAAGAAATGCAAATCCTAGAACTTCACTGCAAGTCAACTTAATCAAAATTCTGAGGTTGGGTCCTATGGGAGGTGGAATTCTGAGGAGGCCCTCATTAATGTTCTTATGACTGGAAATATTTAAAAGAAACATAAACACCAGATCTTCAAAGTTATTGAGAAACAAACATATGTAACCATTACTATTGAGATTATACATTTCTATAGCTTTTCAGGGGGATTATTTAACAAGGTGAATGAAAGTTCTTAAAAATACATTTATTTTTTAAGCAGAATTTCCATTTCTACGAACTTAGAATTATATATGGAAACAATAAATAGGAATAAAGTAAATCAATCACGATACAGACACATTAAAATTAGATTCTTGATGCATTTTTACTGATATGGAAAGATTCTGAGCTCTATTGTTTAACAAATAGCAAAATGCCATGGATAGTTTGCTCTACTTTTAGTTTTTAAAATCACATGTATGGTGCTTTGATGGTGGGTGTGGTGTGGTAACAAACATTTGAAGAGATATGAACCTATACCTGTAATTCACATACAGTGTTGTAAACCAACATTACCTCAATAAACCTAATACATTTTTTTAAAAGTGAAAAAAAAATCATGTAAGTATTTTGGTATAAAAAAATCCCTAAGAAGATATATAGTCAATTCTCATAATTCATGATAGTTTTATTCTATGATATCTTTTGACAAACTGGAAAATGTTGAAACATTTCTCCCAGGGGTAGTACACCGACCAGTTCCTGAGTATTTTCAATAGTTAATCAACATATAACTTTGTTTTAGATATGTTTCTACTTAAAGACATATTGCTTAAATACATCAATTAATCAATGAATACTGAGTTTATGGCCAAGAACACTATTTAACTCACACCTGAATGAAGCTTATCATCATTATAATACCTGTGGAGAAAATAATACATATATTTTTTCCACAGGTACACCATGATCTTCTTACACTTAAGAATATTAGATATACTTCAACACCACACGTGTGGACCATTTAAATAGAGAAGTCACCAATAAAAGGGATTTGCACTAAAAAAAATAAAATTCGCACTAAGTTAACTGTAAGAAGGATATGTGTTTACTGCAAGAGAGCTGAAATGAGAAGGCATAAGTCACCCTGTTTGACCTTGGCTAGGAACTTGTACATTTACATGGCATATATGTTGATTTTTGCTGCTCTGTGTATGTTCATGAATGACTACAAAAGTTTCCAAGTGTTGATTTGGGTTCTACAAATAAATATTAGTGATTAAACAAATTTGAAAATATGCACTCCATTAACAATGGTATAACTGTATATTAATATGCTAATTGGTTTCATTTATGTACTGCATTTCCTTAATTTTCAACACTGAACATGTATCCAAATAAAAGTTCTTTTCATTTTGAAAGACAAAAAAAGATATTTCATAATTCAAATATAACAATCTCTTTTACTTAACCCATAGATATTTATGTTAACTCTATGAAAATTAGGTTTATTTCTGTAACCCCTAATGGGTTGTCAATTCTCTTAAGACAGGACATAGAGGGTACTTTATAAATGTTGAATGAATGGCTAAATATATTCAAATGTTTAGTTTTACATACTGTTCACATTATGAGACATTCTTCAGTATGGATATAATTAAAAGTAAAGCTGATGGTTGTGACATGGTATTCTGCAAAACTATTCCACAAAGAAATTACCACTTATCAGTTAAGTATCAATCAGGCAAATTGTCTTTGGGAAGGAAATTCATCTTTTTAATAACAACTATCATAGAAGCATTTGCACAACTAGAACCACACAGCATCAACCATATAACATCAACTAACATCCTAAAATACTACCAAGGTAATTGAAAGTTTATAAACAAAAGCTCTGCACCAATTTTATTGCAACATAAAGATATAAGATTGCCAATTTTTTGGTCCACGGATCCCTCTTAGTTGATAGTAAGGATTTTATGGTCAAGACCATGATCAAATTTCTATCACCATTCATCACTCATAAAGGTTTTGGTAGAATAATTGGCACAAAAACACACTGCTAGAGTTGTATGGTAAACAATATTCACCAGTTCCACAGCTCTAGCCACATCTTTATATTGGTCCACTCTGAACTTGTCCTTCAGGGGGCATAACCACAAAAGCAGTATCAGGATGAGCCACATGACTTGGATTATCTCAGTACCAATAATAACTCAGACACATACAGGAGAAACAAATAAAAGTAGCCTTATCCTTTATAAAATTCTTTCCATTCAATAGGTTGGGTGGTTAGTTTATTGGAACTATTTCAATCTTTTGAGTTTCCATAAATTTTGTTGGTTTTGTTCCTTCTGAGATGTAGGATTTGGGAATATTTCTTTCTTTTATTGGGGTTTTGAGGATTTGGGTTTTGAGGTTAAGCCAGAGTAAACTGACAACACTCTACATGTTTGAAAATTAAAACACAGGAAAGCAGTATGACTACATTCAGAAGGAAGAGGAATAAAACAAGGGATTCAAAGTCACATAAACAAAGCTTATCAAAAGGCTCAATGAATGATTTTGTTCACACAAAATTTCCTTACTTATACAAAAATGTGTCATTATTTTACATTTTTGCAAATCTCATTATGTCTGACTTAATAAAAGACAGCTGGATTCCCAACCTGCTTCTGAAATCAATCTGTTGTAATATCATATCTTATGCAGTTTCTGGAAAACTTCACTCTACACTTGAATGAGAATGAATAAACAGTAATATCTTAGTATAATTATGAAAATCACTTTAAACTCATAGATCCTTTGTAAAGATCTTGAAAACATAGATTGAACAATCTCTCTGATTTGCTGAGGATTATTCTACTTTTAGTACTGAGAGTTTCACATCTTGGGAAACCCCTTAATCTGGTGCAAGTCAGTATGACTTGGTCAACCTCTAGTACAATATAACATAGAACAGAGAGGGTGACCAGTCATAAAAGTGAATTGAAAAGACTGACTTGCTTAATATCACGAAATCCACTAACGACTACTAAATCTTCATAACCACAAGGCCACTTAACACTTGGCTACATATATATTCATTTTTTTATTAAATGTAGTGCTTAATAACAATATACTAATTTGTAAAAAAAATGGACTATGGCGGAGGACTATGGATGACTTTGTGGTAAGTATGGTGGGATTTTGTATTTCTGAATTATATACAGTGTTTTAAATCATTATTACCTCAGCTTAAAAAATTATAGAAAAAAAAACCCTGAAAGCAATGGAATTTTCTAAGTAGCATATACTGAATCATACGCAATGTAAAGGTTTGATGTTATTTTAGGAAAAATCTTAATTAAGCCATATTTAACTGTTTGTGTTTTGAAATCTTGGGATTGAATCAATTTAACTTAGTAGCTGGCCATTAAAATATATTTATTTTTGAAAGAAAAGCAGTACATGCTAGTTTATTAAATATTCACAAAATGCAATCAGAATTTTTGCCATTACAGTAACTAATTAACTCCACCAAAAAAAAAGTATTTAACTTCCTAAAAATTAGCTCATTTTTCAAAAAGCTTTACTGAGTAAAGTATATTAACTTTGCTTTATGGCATTCAAGTGCCAAACCACATGTTTTTCCTCCGTCACCTTTAGTTCCTTTTAAACGAAATTGTGTATGAGTAAGTCTTTAGTTAAATAATACAGTCATGTTTCCATCATTTTTTCCCTTTTTTGATGAAGTATTTTGTAAATGTTATGTATATAAGTAACAGAGGCCAATATAATCTTCTAACAATTCCTAAGGCTTCTTTAAAAAAAAAAAAGAATGACAAAATTACATTATTTAGATTAAAATGTTATAAGAAATCACCATCATAACCAGTGGTTTTCTTCATGTGAGATATTTTATATTATTGAATTGGCAAAAGCATTCATTTCAAGCTCAAGACATTTTTCTTGCCATCTTTCTCCAAAATTAAATGTGTACCTACAGTTGCTATGTTACTGGTATAAGCCTTTCCTTGGCATAGTAAGTTTGTTTAAATAAATCATTTTCTGAGGGTGTGTGCTGAAATTTCAAACTACATTTCCAAAAGCAATAATCCCTTTAAATAAAGAAAAACGTATCTTCCTTCTCCATTTATTTTTTTTTTACTCTCCAATTGTCTATAATCGTCTACACTGACAATACATTTATGATTTGTTAAAAAGGAATATGTGTTACAAAGTCAATGCAAAATGGCAAAAGATACTCAGAATATTAGTTAACAGCTTTTCTACTTCAAATAGGAAAAAGAAAAACAAAATATTCAACAATGAAATACCACTTCACAATTTTGATAAAAGTCACTTGTTATTATCCCAAAGAAAAAGTATATAATACTAATAGCATATAAAAGTACAGATAGGCATATGAAAGTTAAGCATCATAGTATCTTTCAAACACACTTCAAAGAAGACAAAGGTCTGAACCCCATGTTATAATCTGCATCAAAATCTGTAAAATATCAGAGTCTAAAATGTATATTATAGATCAATTGCCCTCTCGCAGGAACAACACATTCATACACTTAAGTCACTGCTACCAGTTTCTCCAAATTTTAGCTTACTCTCCAGAAAGCCAATCGACTTATTGAGGAGAACAAAATCAATCACCTTGCTGCTTTAAAACTTCCATAATTTATTTCTAGAAGATGAAGTGTGAACTTCTTAGCACAGTAAATGATGCTCATTCAATCCCCAACCATCTTACCTTTGCCAGTGCATCCTTCAACAAATAGGCTTCAGTTCTGTAGTCAGCTATCAAGAGTTAGTTTCTCAGCTTGATTTTATCTGACTTTTAATTTAATCACTTTATATAACACATATTAGTGACACCATGCTGTATCTTTTTCTGTCTAAATAATTTCAGATAGCATTATCCTTTCAAGCTCCATCCATGACAAAAACCAGACACGGAGTTAATTTTCAAAATATACAAACAACTCAGACAGTTTCATCAAAAGAAAACACACAACCTGATAACAATGACGAAGGCTCTAAATAGGCATCTCACCACCAAAGAAGACATACAGATGATGCATAGACACATTAAAAAATGTTCTTCATTGCTTATCATTAGGGAAAAGCAAACCAAAACAGCAGAGAAATTTGACCTTACATTGGCTAGAATGGTTATTATCAAAAGGTCAAGAAACATTAAGTGTTGGGGAGGGTGTAGAGAAAACAAAGCTCTTGTGTGCTATTTATAGGGATATAAATTGGTGCAGCCACTATGGAAAATAATATGCATGTTTTTTGACAAATTAAAAATAGAGCTACCATATAGTCCAGCAATTCCACTTCTGGATATTTATCTGAAGGACATGAGAACACTAATTTGAAAATATTTATGTACCCATATGTCCATTACAATGTTAATCACAATACCCAAAATATGGAAATAATCAAAGTGCTCATGGACAGATGACTGGATAAAAATGTAGTGTATATGCACAATGAAAAACTATATCAGCTGTAAAAAAAGCTGAAAAATTGACATTTTCAACAGCATGGATGAAACTTGAAGGGATTCTATGCTAGGTTAGGTGAAATGAGTCTTCAAGAAAAAGACAAATACTGTATGATTTCACTTATTTTTGATTATAAAAAAAGCAAATGAACAAAGCAAATATGAAAGAAAACCTTTAGGCCCTAACAACAAAATGGTGGTTATCAGGGAGAAAGATTGGCAGGGGGATACATAGAGGGGATCAATTGGATGATAATGGATGATGACTTGACATTTGGTGGCAGACATGGTGTGGTATAGGCAGGTGTCAAGGTAAGAAGTTGTATACCTGAAACCAATATAGTTTTGTAAGTCAACATTTTCTCAATAAAAAAAAAAAAAGATACTGGTCATTCTGGTGCCCTAATCAAGTGTGATCTCGTGGTCACCAGTTCCAAACTACTTAAACTTAACGGGCCAAAGAATGGCTACCCAAAGGAGACAGTCATTTATTCACAGAATTAAAATATGCAGGAAAATAACCAATGCATAAATAGTCCTTGTATATATCACCACGTCCTGTAGGAATCTTAAAAGCAAATCAGCTATCAGTTACAATGAGCAAGAGGGCAATGTTGCATCGCCACTGCCATGTATGTCTGAGTGAAGTGAGTCTGGGGCTGAGCAGCAAATACAAAAACATACATGCACATACAGTTCCTTCTCCTGTTCCTAGAAAAACAAATAAGGAAAGAATTCCCCACTACCCTCACCAAATTCTAAAAGGGGAGGTAAAAGAGGTATGCAAACCTCTGTGTGTGACGCATGATAAAAATTTATTCCTCTCAAGTCTTTCCAAGATCATAAAAAATAAGTTGGCTGCTGTCATCATGGTCTTATCCTGGACATTTAAGGATAAACATTAAACACCTCAGGGTATTTTTTTTTCTAATTTAAATCTAAACTCAGGTTTACAATTACTGTCTGTGTTAAAAAATGTGCTCACATGTGAAATTCTCTAACTTTTTTAATCCTGGGATTTATGTGTATGGACATTTGTGTTTGGGTGTGTGCTGTTTCTTTCATTCTTCTTCTGTGTGAAGTTATAAATACATTTTGACGAAGTAAGTAGTGCTTTAAAGAAGGCTTATTTAGAAAATGGCTTACCTAAATGCTGAATATAATTAGAATGGTATCATTTATTTAGTTGTTTGAACTTGTAAGTTGGTATGCAAAATGAAAGAGAAATGATAGCTAAAAAGTGGGAACAAACCAAAATGTCCCTCAACTGAAGAATGGATAAAGTGTGTTACATTCATACAGTGGAATGCTAGTCTGCAATTTAAAAAAATAAAAAATAAAGAACTGATACATGCTACAACATGAACTTTTAAAATACAAGTGAAAAAAATCCACCACAACCGACACATGTCTAGAAGACATGTTCAAAACGCCTAGAAGAGGCAATTCCACAGAGACAGATCATAGATAGGGGGCTGCCTAGAGGGAAAGGAATGGGAAGAAATGGCACAGGATTTCTTTTTGAGGTGACGAAAAGGTTCTGCAATTGATTTGCTAAAGGTGGCACAACTCTGTGAATATACTCCAATCCACTGAATTTTAATAGGAAATTGCATCATATGTGAATTGTTAAAAAAAATTGATAATGGGCCTCCCTGGTGGCACAACGGTTTAAGCGCAGCACTATGAAGCCATCTAGAGCCACTGCAGCATGAGTTCTATACCTGGCCAGGAAGATTCCCACAAGGCACAGCAGACCTTTCCTGCCTCACCCACTCTCCCCTCAGCAGTGTACTTCAGTAGATTTGCCTGTTCTTCCAACTCTGTCTCTGGTGGATCCTCTTACCACTCCCATACCTCTGGCCTACACCCCAGCTTGTATCCATAAATAAATCAATCTTTGATTAAAAAAATAGATAACAAAATAGTAGTATATTCAACCACTTTGTATATATAGAAAAAAGTGTAATAAATACTTGCCCTTATTTATAAGTACAAATCTGGGAGGATAGAGAGGAGGCAAAATGGGGAGAATGAACTCTATTTCTGAATCTAATGCCACAAACTGAACATGTTTTATCTCAACTAGTGTAGCCAACGAGTGCACCTACTAAGTGTCCTAGTAATCTGTGCCAGTTTCTTAACCTGTTTCAAAGCCCCAGTTAAATACATAATACTCTATAACTTGGTACTATGAAGAAAGTAGTTCTATAAGTTTTTTAAAATGCATTTATTTTGAAAGGTTAAACAGGAAAACAGAGCCAACAAGAACAAAATAAGACTTAGTTGAAAAAAAAAAAAACAGACTAAATAAATGTAATATATATAGGGTGGAAGAACTTCTTCAAAGAAACCATAGGTCCAAACCAGTCAGTATTAAACCAATGTTTAACCCCGAGTGTTAAGTCCACTGTAGAAAAGGCTTTCAAGCACTATCACCTTAACACTAGGATAAAACTTTAGAAGACAATTTTGTTTTTATTTTAACCATGTTATGTACCTTTGCTATGTTTATGAAGCATGAAAGAGAGATTTTGGTGAAAAATATACAAAAATTACATGGAGAAGGTATTACAAAAATGCTGATCATTGACAGGCAGAAATTGTAAGGTGAATTAAAATAACACATGGGAGTGTCAGTTAGGATGCTTTGCACTTCCAGTAACAGAAAACTCTTAACAAATGGAAATAAGAAAGAATTAATCATCTCATAGATGAGAGATTATGTGGAATAGTGCTAAACTGCTCAACTTGACCTCAAGGATCTCAAGATTTTCCAACCTTTCTACATTTTATCCATGTATTACAGTGATGTCTCCCCTAATGTTTATAAGTTAACTGAAGCAGTTCTAGGTGTTAACTGCTGACAGTTCTGGGAGAGAGGAATGGTGGGTGGGAGGGATGGAAAGAGGGAGGGAGGGAAAGAAATATGGTATTTCCTTGATGTATGATTTTATTTGGGAAAACTCTTTTCAAATGCCTCCAGTTAACTTTCTTTCAGGTCCCAGGTCCAGAGTTGAGTTACATGAACATGCTTAAACAAATCCTCACAAGGGGCAGGAGATCAGGACGATTGGTTCATTGTTTGTCCCTGGCGCTGGGGAGGAGAGGTCATCATGAAAATTAACTGGGAGGATGAACAATGATTAAAATCAGGGCTCTTTCAGGAAGGAACGTGAGTAACCATCACCAGAAGGAAGACGCATGATCCAAACACCATCACACGGGCAAAACAAACAAACTGAGGCTGTATAGACTCCAGAGGGGAAAGCTATAATGAAGTTTTCAAACATATGAAAGGCCATGTGAAAGAGATCTTTTATTAATTTAATATATGGCCTTGCAAACCATAACTCACCAACAATACGTTTAGGGCAGACTTATGAGAGGGCGGTGATTATACTATTAATGTCAACACTGGTTCATCATCCTCTGAGACTATACTCTGAACAGGGGTTTGAATAGCAAGCCCAAGATTTCTTGTATCCCTTCTCTAGTTTGGCAGAATCAAGCATATAGGAAATTTGACCATAGCTTCCCCCCTCATCTTCCTTCTCAAATCTGCCAAATCAAATTAAAAACTTAAAAGTTTATATTTTTAAATGGCAAGGGAAAAAGCAACAAAATATTTCTTCATAGGTCAGTCTTTTCTTGACTCAAAAATAGTATAAAGAGGATAAAGAAGGGCCTCCCTTGTGGCGCAAGGGAATAAGTCTCAGACTATGAAGCTATCTGCAGGCATTGCAGTACGAGTTTGATCCCCAGCCAGGGATATTCCTACATGGCGCAGCAGACCTCTCCTGCCTCGCCCACTACTCCCCTCAGCAGTATACTTCAGTAGATTTGCCTGTTCTTCCAACTCTGTCTCTGGTGGATCCTCTCACCATCCCCACACCTCTGGTCTACACCCAGTTCTTGTATGCATAAATAAATAAATCTTTTTTTTAAAAAAAAAGAGGGTAAAGAACATTCAGCAAGGTCTAAAGCAATTCTAGACAGCAGCACCATCTTCTTCTCATTTCTCTCCTATTCTTCAATCACAGACACATCCCTGTTGCAGGGACCTGTTCTGATGATTGGTTTAAATAGGACACATTACAGATCACAGAAGGGCTCCAGCCTCTATCAGAATTTACCAAGTAAATATCCACAAATAAATACCCTCACAGGAGAAGTCCTTATGTCTTTCTTTGCTACTATTCCAACTGCCAATATGAACAGGCAAAAGGAGCCATGAAAGAAACTGCCCTCCAGACCATGGTGAGCACCCATGGCTTCCAACCACATCCTTCTTTTCTAAGTTCTACCTGCCAATTCCATTCTGACCTACTTTCATGCAGTTGATATTGATGATTATTTAGACAAATAATATGATCTTAACTCAAGTTTATCTTACTGTAAGAACAGAACTTCAGTCAATTGCGAGCAAGGTTTTTAAGTTTATATTCAATTACTGAGCCAGAACATTCTCTCTGACACAATTGAAAATAAATTTAACCAAATGAAAAATGTGAAATCGACCTAGATTTTCCCTGAGTTCAAAAACAACTCAGATTTGAGATGCGAGGTCAAAAGTACCTAAATTTGAGAAAGATATTCCCATCTTTCACTCTATCATCTAACTTGCTCCATAGCTCACTGGCCTCTTAGCAGTTCTCTCTGCCTGATGTTATATCACCTGATGTTCCCCATATCTGGCACTTTCTTTTCTTTCAGCTCTCAACCTAAATGTCCTGACCACCTCAAATGCCTCACTCACTTCTTGAATCACATCATCCTATTCTATTACTATACATCATAGTGAGATGTCTGCTAATGCAATTACTTTCTTCTCTCTCTCTCTAGCAATCCTGACTTTCTTCAGGACATCTTCACCGGTGTCCCCACCACCTGGAACAGAGTTTCACATGCCTTCTGAAACATTCAATACAGTGTTCTGAGAAGTGACACTAATAATATTGTTGCTATGATCCCCAGGCCTGCCTCGATGGTTACATTATAGTGCTGGATATGAAAAAAAAAAATGTGGACAAAACTGAGATCACACTTTTCTTTACAACACCACTGCTAGACACATTTTTTTTTACTTCACAGAAGCACTGAAAAATATGATTAGTTTATATGGTCATAAATATGCTCTAGGAGCTACAAGATCAGGCTCTGGCACTATGGGGATGCACTCAAGGCGTTCACATGCTAGAATATGACATTCCATTTTGTTTTCAGGTTAGACCTGCTCATTGTGTCTGTGTAAGATGTATCAAAACCAACATTTTATTCACTCTATGACTATTCCCCAAGACTTTTTCCTTGCAGAATTCTCTCACAACGTAGTATTTTACCTTGCCTGTCTAGAGATAGCAATTGGTTTTGTCTTGCAGAACTTTTTCCTAGATTTTCAAGGGTGCCAATGCCACAAATATGCAAAAGGCCTGCCATGCCTACATCATCCAAGAAAGTCTATGTCAAACTACAAACAGTGGCTATTACTACGAAAGTACAGACTCAATGACAGACTACAAAAGTACAGACCTCTCCTTCACAATATTATTGGCTCTTTCCATCTGGGTGGCTTCCTATTGGAAGACCTTCATAAAAGTACCAGCATGAGAAACCAGATATTCAAAAACTGGCATATGAATGTGTCCACTCATCATTATCCTTAGAAAAAAAGGGTAGGAAAGAATAGGAAAAAAGAGTGGAGGAAGAAGTAGCAGGAGGAAAAAGACAAAAAATAAAGGAGGAAGGAAGAGAGAGAGAAAGAAGAAATGGAGGGAGAGAGAGGAAGGGAGGAAGTGAGGGAGGGAGAAAGGAAAAGAGGGGAAAGAAACTGTAAAATAAGATGTTCCAAAAGAAAATAGCACTAGCACACAATTTTATTATTTTCACTGTAGAGACAGACTGTGACAAGTGAGAGGATAGCACACATTTTCACAAAATAATCTACAAACCTTTTAAAGTGCCATAGCCTTATTCTGGTCAGAGACATTGGCCAAGTACCTGTAAGTGGAGAGGATCAAATGTGGCTTGATCCTGGCTTTATCTACAGATTCTTGAAGGTCAGCATTTAGCACAAAGTGATTGCCTGATATCTGAGCTACTACTCATAACAGATTTCAGAAAAGGAAAGTTGATATTGGAAAAAGAATGACAGGGATTTGTCAATAACATCTGAGGTCATTTGATATTGGCAGATTCCAAAATGGCAGCTGCCATGAGTATACTAGATTGGCAACCAAAAGAAAATATATGAAACATATTTTAAAAGCTAGGGTGGAAGCACCAGTGGAAAAACTAGTCCTGTTCTAATGCCAACATTAGAAATAAGGTCAGTGCTATTTTATGACGTAAATTGAATATTTTTCAGGCCCAGGAATTTGTAACTACAGATACAGAAATAGAATGATACCAGGAAGGAAAAGAGTTTCTTATACTAACTGGCTCCAAATATTTTTCAAAATTTCAAAGTAATGAAACCAAAATCAAACTGAATATATAAGATTTTTCATAAGTAATGCACACTGACAGAAACAGAATTCTCTTACTATGCTCATATATAAATGAAGCATTATTAGAGATTTTAAGTAGTAATATTTTTAAAGTTTGGGAGCTTTGTTCCCTATATTTATCCAAGGAGTCACATTTACAAAAATGAGAGATTACAAAAATAAAAGTTTGCTTTTGATTGAATTCTTATGAAATGTTGACCAGCTATAAACTTTATCAAATATAACATCTATAACAAAAATCATGTTATAATATGTATATATTTATATTGTAATTTATTTATATTTTAAATATTTTAATATATTCGATGTCATATTTATTTAATATGATGTGATATGCCATAATTTAATAAATACAGTCATAGTATATATCAAAAAACACATTTGGGGTACCATTACTTACATAACACTTTTTTTTTCTCTGATTTTCTTATAAATGAAGTTGTCCCAATTACCTTGAAGAAGTACAAGCAAGAATTCCAGAGACTACATTTCAAATTGTTCATAAATGAAACTATTTTCATGAGCTGCCTTTTCCTGCCTAGGCAACAGCACTTTAGCACACGAGTCAGTCAATCAATTTAGCAGCAGGTAAGAATCTATTTGAAACTACCTCAGCAACCAGACTCCATCTTTTAACTGAATTTCTTAATCAATCAAATTCAGCATTGGTCTGGGTCACGACAGTTCTTGTAATACATGTGCAGACTTAAGCCAATTTTATGTATCAGAGTTGATGGGGTGTCTGCAGTGTACCTGGCCTTGGCGATACGCTTCTACATAACAGAGCAGGTTTCCTTGCCTTTGGTACCTTCCTCCTTCAAAGACTTTAGACAACTTTAAGCCACTATGTTGTTTGCTTACTCCTTGCCCATGTCAAATTGCCAAATGACATTCTGGCAAATTTTTAGCTGCTGATATCCGAACGGTTATAACAGAAGCTATCATAAAGTACATTAAACATAAAGAATATTCTTCAAAAAGAAAGTAACAGGGGTGATGTGGATGAAAGAGACATGTCTCTGCATTACATTTACATAGCAAAGGATCTGGAGAGTTTATTGTAAAAGAATTTTGTGTGCTTAACCAAAGGCCTTCAAAACATATTTGGCCATAAATTGTTGCTTTAGTTTATCACATTGTCATTTTCTTACCCCCATTAATAATTTTTTAAGTGCAGAAATTCCTACTTATCAGCACTCTGAGGGGCACCTGCATTATTTAGGAGGTTCTTGATGAATCTTTGATGATATGATTCAGACACCAGAGCTGAAGGAAGAAGACATTCTTTTAATCAGAGAACCAACCTTTATATATCTAAAATCATTTCACCTAGTTTCTGCAAAGCCTGCCTACTATTATATATAGTAGGTAATATTTATTTTTTCATGTGAAATGGTCAACATTTTTTGCACATATTTACAAATGCAAGCTGCCCAACAATCCAGAAGGTAGGCACTATTTATTATTATCCTTGTTGGACAGATGAGTAAACTAAGGCACAAAAAGGTTAAATCACGTGTCAGAGTATTGACAACTTGGTATGTGGTGCAGGTGAGGGAATTATGCTAAGTGAAATAAGTCAGAAGGAAAAAGGCAAAGACCAGTTAATTCAATTCACATGAAATAAATAGAAACAAAACAAAGGAGCAGACAAAACTAAACCAAATGAACTCTAGAACTCTGAGTTGCAGAACTGAAGTTACTAGAAGAGGAAGATGAGGGCAAGGGACAAAGGAAGAGAGTGCCCAATGAACTATGGCAGAGGATTATAGGTACTTTGGTGGTAGTTTTGTTGCAGTGACACACATCTATAATTCTAAATCACAGTGTTCTAAGTCAACATTACCTCAGGAATAAAATAAAACATTGATAAGAGAGAGAAGAGGGACTCCCGGGGCTGTGTTTTAGATTGTTAAAGTGCAGAAATATATGCATACTAAAAACAAGGTTTAAATATTCAGTTTTCACCAACAAATCATCCCGGAGGCCTAAATTCTCTAAGCTTATAAGCTTGCTTTCTCTCCCTTCCTTTCTCTTTCCCTCTTTCACTCTCTTCCCTTCTTTACTCCCTCTTCCTTTCTGAAATAAGGTCACCTATGTAATTAGACAGACCTGATCTTGATACTAAATAAAAATAAAAATCAAGTAACCATACCTCCCTTGCCATAAAAACAAAGTTGTAGCAGACAAAAAAAAATTGCTTAGAGTTAAGCATAGGGAATTGAAAGAAGACCAAGAGCAGAAAATAAAGTCAAGATAGGTGTCTAAAGGTCTGATATAAGGTCTGTACTAAAGTCTAAGTAAATAAATGCAGATGATGAGGTTTTGAAAACAGTGATGTTTCTTTGGATCAAGGTTTCTTTTTAAGAATTTGAATAAATGACTCAAAGAAGGATGATTTAATAAATAAGTGAATAAATTATGAAAACTATGAATTCATTAAAAATGATCCTGTGGCACAAATTTTCACACTTGCAGGCTTTTCCAAGTTATCCTGAAGCATTCTCCATGGTCTTTAGGTTAAGTACTTCTAAAGTATATAATGATCATGATTATAAGTAGGTACTTAGTGACAGTACTAGATAACAGAAAAGTTTATGCTGACATGCCACATCATTTTCAATAAGCATAGGGCAACGTAACAAGGACCTTGAAAGAACACTTGAATATTCTATTAGAAACCAGTGGCCACAAATGATGCAATTTTATCAAGTTTAGTTTGTTTATTGCCCATAAGGCATCAATTACCAAAAACTGGCAGAACATAGGAAATATTAATGAAAAATGCTAATGAAAAACAATTTTGTATACAGAAAGTCCTTTGAGTTTTCAAAGGTGTTTTATATACTGAAAACCATTAAATAAAAAAACTACTAATACACAATGAATGTATTAGAAATTTTTAGCACCAGAATCAATTTTATTTTGATTAAGTTTGAAGTTAGGTGAAAGATGAAGACTCTGTTTAAGGAAGAAGCCTAGAATTAGGGAACAGACGAAAACCTGGGGGTAAAACTTTGAGAACCAGTAACTTGTCTGTGCAGAGATGCTGGAAGGTAGTTTTCCCAGTATTTATCAACACTTGGTCATCGAGAATATTTTTGGATAAAAAATTAAAATGTACTTAATACTTCAACTTTGAGATGCAAATACAAATCCATGTAATCAAAAAGGAAGAGACTTTTTAAAAGGAAATCCATAGGGATAAGCTCAAATTATCAAAATCAATTCACAACATCATAACTAAGAACATGGGCGCTAAAGGTCTGAACACTGGGTTCACCTCTAGAAAAAGTTTTAATTAACTTCTTAAGATCTCACTTACATCATCTGTAGAAAGACGATACTGATAAGGCTAAATGAGACCATGCATAAGAAATTCAGGACCTTCACATTATAAAAATCTCAAATTATCACTTACTCCCAGTTATCAATTTTAATAACAGCACTAGAGTTATCTCAGGTCACAGAGTAATCAAGGGAAAATTTTAGTATTGCAAATTTTAAACAGAACCAGGAAATGAGGATATGAGTTTCCTCCCTTTTTAAAAAGCTGGTAAATAACTAATTTTAAACCATACTTGGTCATCTTAAATAGTCACAAACTTCTTTTTCTGTTTATTGGAGCTCCTCAAATGAATTTTCTAGTTCATTTTGCTCTCCGTAAAGTAAGGGAGATGAGGAAGAAACAATAATTATGGACCACATAACATGAACATGGGTGTCTGTTTGAACAATCTGAAACAATTTCAAAGCCACTGGACTTTCAAAAATTGAAAGAGAGAAGAAAAAAAGAATTTCAATGTTTTAGAGACCCCCATGAAGTAAGATTTAATTAAAAATTAAACTTGCAACAATAATTAATTAATGAGTGTCCAAATTCAAAGATCTTTCAAGTCCTTGAAAATTAATGAGGTGCATAATTCATATTAACAAAACCCATAAACACGCCATGGTCATACAACTAAAGGCTTAGAACTGAGAAAGAAAACTAACCTAGGTTATTTTCTATTTCCAAATTTAGAGAATAGTTTTAGCTATAATGTTTCAGAAAGAAAAAAATGCCATAGTTAATGCCAGATACGCTCAAAAATATTCTTACTGATTTTGTAAGACCAAGGGAATATTGAAATATTGAAGGTATCATTATAAATTTATATCATCCATTATAAATCAAGAATTTGCTTTATTTTGCTACCTTGACTGAGAAATCTATCTGTGAGAATTCATAAGACCTTGAGCCAATGATTTATGAGGCCATAGACATTCAGATAGATAGTCACATCATTACCTTTCATATCAATAAACAAGAAAGAAATCAAATGCCCTATAAGAAAGCAAAAGTTAAATTTGAGATATTTAATTAAATTAAACAAATATGAATGAAACATACTTCACATGCCAAGCACACTGCTAGCTATAGATATAAAAAGAAATCTAACACACTATAGCCTTGCTCTCAATATAGTCTCACATGAACATATCAACTTGATGAAATATGATAAAATCCTAAGGAAAATCGTAAACAAAGATACATCTTCGTAATAAAGTTAACATACAAAATATCACATAAAATATGAAATAAAATTAGAATCATATACAAAATGGACATAGAGTAGAATGAAATACAAACATATGAATAGCTGGAAGTTAATTATAAGGTGTTCACTAACCCATTATCACTGGTCTTAATTTGATAGTTATTTCTCATACCATCTGTTATGAATCAAACATCCTCTTTAAACATTTCTCTCTTTTTTAATAGATAGGAGATATTTTCTTCTGTCAATTCCATCTGTTTGTGCAGCATGTGCTATCACACCAGAAATGTCAGTATACTCAGGGAAAGGATATAAGCAACTCATGAAAACTCCAAAATTGACAAACCTACCTCTTCTAAAAGAGGATCTGGTAGGCAAGAGAATTTTAAATGTGCTCTTACACACTTACACATCATTTACAACCAAAGGATGATCCAATTTCCAAATTCATACTCTTTAACACCTTTATTAAAACAAATCTAATTTTTCTGCACAACCCTTCAGCTCAACCACACAATCAAATGCTTTCATATTCTCTACTCTTTGGCTAACTTAATGATATCATTTACTTGAACTAAGTGATATATTAGCTACATGCCATCCAGTTCTCACTCAACGTTTGTGATTGTTTACACTAATAAACATTTCACATGTTCAAGATCAATGAACCTTCCTGTCCTGATTTGGCAACATGTTGAATGGTATTATCTGGGAAATGATAATTATTTCCTTTCTGTGCTTCTTCCTTCATTACTCCTTTCCTTTTCTTATTTATTCAGTCATCCAACACATATTTATCATGTATTTACTAAATCCTGAATAATCTTCTGAGCACGTGGGGTTAAGCAGTGACTGAGAAAAAGAAAATCCCTATCCTCGCTGAACTTACATTGCAGTTGAGGAGATATAAAATTTATATATATGTGTGTGTGTGTATATATACACATATATAACAGTATAAATACATATACATAACTGTATCGTTTCAGGTCATGATAATTACTTGGAAAAAATAAAGCAGATAAGTGGTAAGAGTGACTGGGACAAGAGGTTGCTATTTTGATTCTTTTGAGGAGGTGATGTTTGAGTAGAAGCCTGAATAAAGTGAGGGCTTGATAGTTACCAGTCTTAGGAGACTATCAACACCTGTAACAACTTAAGCAATATTCTAAAGCCCTCTTGAGAAACATAAACCAGAGAGATGATTTACACTTGTTTCCTTTCTGTGTTGTTAGTTCTAAAAACTCTAGTCATAGTCCATGGCTTCTGGAACGATGTACAATCATCAAGATTGACAGCCCAAGTGTAGTCTAATCTCAAGCACACCAAACATTTGTTCATTTTACAGAAATATAGTTGGTCCATAGGTCTGAAATGTATTAATTCTCAAAAACTCAAACCCAGGCCTCCCTGGTGGCGCAACGGGTTAAGTCTCAGTCTATGAAGCTCTCTGCAGCCACTGCAGCACGAGTTCAATGGCCAGCCAGGGAGATTCCCACATGGCACGGCAGACCTCTCCTGCCTGGCCCGCTGCTCCCCTCAGCAGTGTATTTCAGTTAATCTGCCTGTTCTGCTCCCCACTCTGTCTCTAGTGAGTCTTCTCCTCCCCACACACCTCTGGCTTACACCCCAGTTCTTGTATGCATAAATAAATAAATTTTTAAAAAATACCTCAAACCCCTTCATATTATTATCAGATTATCTATGCCTGAGTATTTATGCTGAGTAAAATCATATTTGGAATCACAAGGAAAAAATTCTATCTAGACCAAAGAAAGAAAAAAGCCACAATTAAAATCTGGATTAAAAATTCTAATCAGCGTGGGGGGGGGGGAGGAAAAGGGCACAAAATGGAATAGAAAAGAACACAAGGGACCATGGAGATAGATCACGGGTGAATTGGTGGTGGGCTACCCAAGGGGAATACAAAATGTAAAAGACATAAATAACAATAAAAATGTATATTAAAAAAATATATTCTAATAAAGTATGTCCCCTTAGTCCTCAGATCTCTAACTACATCACAAGAGTATCCATTCTTCATCCTCACCCTCCACCTCCGCCCCACTGCCCAAAAATAGTGGTAGGATTTAAGTATTTTTTTCTTATTTTCTCTTCAATGTTTTTAAATCTATTTTGGACTTTAAAACAGGCAAACAAACAAACAATAAATGAAGTATTTGGTAAGAATATTTTAAGAAAAATTTCCTCTTCCACATCTCTGCATCTATATATTTTTTTAAACTTGGCCAGTTACAGGTGGCTAGCAGCAAAGAGGTCTCTCCTGCCATTAACCAAATAGAAGCCTCACTGAAAAGGATCAAGAGTCCTGTGTTTCATCAATTTAACATCCCAGCATTAGCACCAGCCAAGCAGACACAACCAGGCTGCCAAGACAAACAAATGGGGCTTGGCAGAAGGGGGGCCAGTTCTGGAGACAGCACTCCAGTCTAAACTTCTTAAGGAGTAGGTATAAATGTGCTTTTATTAAAAAGGTGCTGCTCCATCTAAAAAGCAAAGATTCAGTTCAGACACTGCCACCTTTCACTGGCTATGTTGGCTTAAGGTGTGTGCAGCCCAGCGACTATGCAAAACCTGCGTCACAGCTACCTGCTGCTGGCTTTTTAAATCCTCAAACCAAAACTTTCGGAGCCACACTGAACACTGACTGTTTTATCAAAAAGTAAATAAGAGTGAAGGTGGATGCCGGGCCACAGAACCTTTCCCTGCCTCCACCCCAACCTCATCCAAATAGGGAGTTACAGTAGGTGAATAAATGATTATAGGTCTCCTCTGTTTCTCTAGCCTGGTGGACATAATTTAAATTTAGTATGGGATATCACTCCTTCATTCCTCTTCTAGAGTTTTCAGTAACTAAATATTTCTTAAAGGTTAAATGTCTTAGAGACAGTGAGTGGAAAACAGGGAGAAGGTCCAGTTTTGAAATCTATAAAAATTGAAAATATTTTACAGAAAACACGAAATTTTACAAAACAATTTTTTAAATGACCATTGACAAACATTTGTTGAACTTCCACTCTTCTGAACTCTAAGTAAATCTCCAAGAATATAATAGAAAATATGGCATGCGCTACCTTAGAGGATCTACCAACCTAATTTAGTCAAACAGTTTTGGCAACAACTAAAATCAAAATTACAACATCCTAAAAGTTTGAGAGATTTGGGTTCCCAAGAATGTGCAAAACAATCTCTATAAAGTAATGTACTGAAATCCCATGAGTCAGTTTGGAAGGTAGGATCGTTACTTAATGTTCAAACTACAAAACCCTCATCCTAGAAGTTTTAGGCATTTATTTAAACTGTGTGCCACCAAAAGGGTATTCAAGTATTCAAAATAACCCATACAGAAGTGGCAGAAGTATTTCATTCAGCCATCCTCTAAGTATTGGGTTTCTCAGATGTATCAAGTTTTCCCTTCTAGGAGCTGAGAATATGAAGGAAAATAAGACAGAAAAAGTCCCTACCCTCATGAATTTTATGATCCACGCCAGGAGAGAGAATACTAGTAAGTAAATGAATAATATTGACAATTATGATGTTCAACATTAGCCTGAGTCCTAGGAGAACATAAAGGGGAGGGACAAGTATTGTTTTAAGAAAGCATAGTCCAAAGAAGCTTTTCTGCAAAAGCAAAACTTGAGTAAAGATCTGAAGGATCCACGTAGAGGAAGTGGCCGACAGAGAAAAATTTAGCAAATCCCAGGAGGAACAAAAAAGGTGAGTGTGGCTGGAATGTAGTCAATCAGGGCAAGTGGAAAGACTAGCGGTCAGTCTCGGCCAAGTTCTAGATCATGGAAGGTTTGGCAGACCATGGAAAATAATTTGAATTTTATTTAATAGTAGTGGGAGACTACTGGGGTAGGTAGGTTAAACAGTGGGTAGAATGATCTGATTTACTTGTGTATGAAATCAGTCTGGCTGCATTAGTTCATTCCAGTACTTGTTGATAGTTTACTTTATTCTACATCCTGTGGATGCAGAAGTGAACAATAAAAGCTTGGGACTGGTGTATATATATTCCAGGGACAATGAACATAAACCAAACAAACAATTTTAATGTGTCAAGGAAAAAAGTGAATGAAGACATGAACTATGAAAATGGAAAGTGTTATATCAGACAGGTTGATTGTGAATGAATGAGTGACAGTGATGTGGGAGAAATATTTCAAGGCAGGCAAACAGTGCAAAAATCCAGAATGGAAGCATGCTTGGCTTGAGGTTGGAGATATGCCACAGCAGAGAATGTCAAGGAGAGGGTCCAGAGATAGTCTGTGGCAGAGTCATTGCTGCATTGTGGGCCATGATAGTCTGGATTAAATTCTGAACTTCATAACTGAATAGTTATAAGCAGAGGTATGACAATCTAATCTATATTCTGAAAGGACTAGTCTGACTGCTGGATGGAAAAAAAGATGGTAGGAAACAAGGATAGATGCAGGGAAACTTAGTAGAGCATAGGAGATTTCAGTGGTTTAGGCTAAAGGAAATGGTCAGATTCTGTATCTATTTTGAAGGCAGAGTGAACAGAATTTGCTGGTTGACAGGATGTGGGGTGAAGGAATGAGAGACTGGAAGGTTCTAATGTCCAGAATGCAATGTATTTGCACTCTTGATGGGTTCCATTTAATCAAAAGATAGTTATCCAAGTTCTATCCTTGTCCATATTCTCTACTTCAACTATACACACTCTCCCCAAACTCTTCCATTTATACCCACAGCTTCAACTATAGTTGTGTGTAATGATACCCAAAATAATAGAATGGAGAAAAGATATACTTTAGGATCTGGTAAACTTGCACTCAATTCCAAGTTCCACCACTTCAAGATAAGTGATCATAAGTCACTTATCTCACCTTTCTGAATCTGCTTCCTCACATCTGTCAATTACAGATGGTAATACCTCAAAACATAGTGAGATAATACATTAAAAGCCTCACTATATACCTGGCCTATTGAAGGTACCCAATCATTGTTTCAAAGTTATGCTTTATTTTGTTTGAATCTGCATGTCCAGTTCAAAGCCCTTCTGATAAAAATTTGCTCCTTTTCTCTATTTTCCATTTAGTCACCAAATCTGCAGTCAAAGAATCATGCTAGGTTCCTTCAACCTCTTTACGTTGAATTGCCAAATGCCAAGAGAGCAGATTCAAATTGCTAAAGATTTCTTGATGAAATTCCTTCCAGTTAATCCTATTATTTATCCCTGGATCTGCTAACCAACACCTCAAGTGTTACCACTATGTCCTGTCTTAGATCACACCACTTCTCACTGAATTTATTTCAATGTTGTCTCACTTCTCCCAAATGCTGTACCAGTGGTTCTCCTAAAATGCAAGATCATATCACGCCATTTAGAAAACCTGTAAATGGTTTCCTATCACTTAAATAATATCCAAATGTGTTAATATATATTCAAGATAAACTAATTTCCAACTTACTTTCCTGTATTAACCCTTCCTTATATTCTTAAAATTTAAAAATCACAGTATCTTATGCACCATGATTAGTCCCATGTTATTTCATCTCCCTAAAATATCTTCCTTGCTCCCAGATCCTCAAATTCTATACTTAGTGATCCTTTAAGTTTCAAGTCATACTTCCTCTGAAGCATAGTCACAGAAAATGTCTAAGCTGATGACCCTTTAGGTGATGCCACAGAAACAAGTTTGCATTGCTATTATTGCTCTCACCATCTCATTGTAGTCATTTCCTTACAGCCCATACCAGACAGCCATCCTTATTAACAGAATGACTCATGATTCATCTTTGTATCTTGAGTGCCTAACATCCACTGCAAGCGTTTAGTCCCATTACATGGAGACCTCAACTAACATACAAAGACATTAAACTGCATCTCAAAATCATATGATCTGTATTATCAGAATATAAAGGGTATGAAATCTGGTCCATTTTGCTACCACAGCCATAACTTTTCAAAATCAGAATCATGTAAAGAAACATTATTTAATGTTTCTTTAGAGTTCGAAAAAAAAATCTTTATGTAAAGCTCAAGAAAAGCCTTCATTGTATCTAAAGCTAGTCAAATGATAGCCCATTTTACAAACTTTCATTTATAAGCTCCAGCATATAAATGTATTTCATTTATAAAATACAGCATATGCTGTATTTTTCAGCAGCAAGAAAAACACAAAAATACAGAGTAAGACTATAACTAGTAAAGTTTCACAATTATCATGGTTATAGAGCTGGTAAAACTTCTGATTTTTTACAGGAATCATCGTTTAAAATTTATAGGAGTTTTAAGGACCTTTTAAATAATGGAAATAGTCAAAATATCATTTAAATACAAATACTTTGATAGAAAATTACTGAACAGTTTACAGTTTTCCTTTTTATTTAATTCATAATTTACTAGAAACTACCCAAATGATAATAATACAAATTAGTCTCTAGAGATACCAGTTATTTCTATACTTTCCATACTTGCCATATTTAAATGCAAGATCTGGAATAAAAAGTATTATCCAATAAAAATAAGTTATACAAAACTTACCTTTAAGGCTTAAATTATCTTTGGAAAACCATATAATTTCTTTCAGACATTGCTGCATTTATAGATCATAACAAAATGAAACCAGTGATGTTAAATTTTACATGTATTAAAACAAACTTGAATTAGAACTTGAATTTTCCTGACTTGATTCATGGCTATTTTACACACATCACTTGGTTCCTCCCTTCAGCTGACAGTCACACTTTTAAATATGGAAATATTTAGGGCAGAAAGAACAGTCTACTAGGTTTCAATTATATAGAGTCTGTCTTAACAGAAATAGATGATTGTTCTGAATTTTCCATCTATAATTTCCTATAGTATGGATGTATACTTACAAATCATCATCACAGAATTAAAACTCTACCCATCAATCATCTACTTAACAAGTTAGCACTCTTGCCCCCCCTAGTGGGTGAATGAATACAAAATTGTGTTTGTTTTTCCCAGAAAGATTAAATATTAAATGTGATGTGTGTGCAGTATACTCAGAATTATTCAGATAAACAGATAAAATAAACGGACAAAATAACCAGAAACAGATAAAATAAGAAAACAGATAAAATAACCAGCTAACATTGTAGTTCAAGAGACTCATGAACACTGATATGAAGATACCATACTATAGTGAGAAGTGATTATTTGAATTCCGATTCCAACCCATTGGAGCAATGCAATATCAGATTAGTTATTTAACATCTAAGGCTCTATTTCATCATCCCTAAAATGAGGCTGATAATGGCAACTTCATAGGAAGTTTGTCATGAGGATCAAGAGAAAACATGTGAAGTGCCTTACTCAACACCTGAAACACATTAGAACATAAATAAAGCCAGTTTCCTTTCTTCCTTGTTGCTGTCTGAGCCCTCATATCTCAGTGTTGGTCAAATGCACATCTCTCAGGCCTGCCTGTTTTAAGTAAATCCTCGTGTGCCAAAATTTTTAGATACTATTCCTCAGAGAGGACTTCAAATTTGTATGCAAGATGAGAAGAGCATGTAGGGAAAGGCAAATGTTCACTATCATTTTAATGCAGGTTGAGTCTGGCTTTCTTATTGGTTTCATTCTAAATGGGGATGTGAACCCTTCCCACACATCCTCTGATTCACACTGCCTCACTGATTTGATTTCTCCATCTTCCATACAGGTACCTCTGATTGTCACTTTCTTCATACAGTGAGATTTACCAGGACTATATTTTAGAAATTCTTTTAAATTTCAAGGCCACAAATGTGTAACATCACTTTTAAAACTTATATCAATTCTATTATATATCCATGATTTCATAGCAGTGGTTCTCTAAATGTGATCTGTGGAACTTTGTGCATCATGAGACCCATTCTGTTAAAGGGATTTTGCAATGTCCAAGGATTCTGTGTATTCTCATCTTCATATGCAAATTTGCACTGATGGTGCAAAAGCAATGGTGGGTGAAACTTTGGGCACCTTTGAATAACCAAGGAGTGACCCCCAGCTGTATTAACAGTCATGGTATTCTTATCACTACACACTAACATTATCATTTTTTAAAATCCAGTTCAAATTAGTAATATCCTGATATATCAGTAACAATTAGCATGATTAAGCCGTTAGCATTAATTACAAGATTTTTATTATTCTATGCGACGTAGATGGGGTGTCTAGAGCTGTACTGCACTTCTACTGCATACCAAAATATAAGGGATAGCTCAAAGAAGATCACTTGTGTAACTGAGGTGAGAGTTGAACTAGCCACTTTTTTTCATGGAACACCATTTTTGACTTGAAATAACAACTTATGAACTAACAACTTAACAACTAACATAATTTATAGTTACTCAAACTGGGGTACTTGGAAATCATCTTGAAAATGAATAAAATGAGCCTGCCACTTCTAGGTAAAGAACTGACAGGATTTGTTGCCAATGATAAAATTCAAGTTTTCAAGTAAAAATTAGAATTTTAGAATACTTTTATCTGCCACTGGGAACTTGACAGCCTCCTAACACTCATAGTATTTCTAATTTGAATTATGAATAGATTAACAAATGTTAATGTTATCATATCTCATAATTGAGTGGACTAATATTTTCCAAATGATGAATACATGAAATCACAAAACCATACATGGCTAAATGACCCACTGCAAGGACAGAATTTTAGGATTTGAATGTAACATAGTGCAAAAATTTCAATATGGTTTCAGAGTCCATATTGCAACTAACCTTTAAGATTCCAATGATGCTCCATTTAGTGATGCTCCATTTAGTGAGTTTTCAATATATTGAATATTCTCAATATCTGAAAAGGTGAATAAAATACTCTTTTCTTTTCCAACTGCATGTTTGTAAGACTAAATTTTCTGCATATACTTCAACCAAAACAACATTAAAATACAAAAGCAGATATGAAAACCTGTAAGTCTATTCTTTTTAATATCTAAAGATTTGCTAAAATGAAAATCAATGGCATCCTTCTCATTAATATTTTTTCTTTTTGAAAAACATAACTATATTTCATTTTAAATATTAATATTAACTAATGATGAGTTTTATTATTTTTTAAAAAATTGATCAATATTTTCAAATTTTGTTTTGATTTCTAATATGGTAAATGTATCTAGATATAACTTATATATAAAATTCCCTCTGAGATCATCAGCATTTTTCAAAATATAAGAATCTCAAGGTTAAAAAAGTTTGATAACCACTACCTAAGAGAAATCAAGATTCCCCCACTGAAGAAGACTATCATTATAAATCATTTCTTTCTCAGATTGAAGGTGGAACTTCAAAAATTATGCAACAACATAATGCAGATATTTAAAATTCCTAAGACAAATACAAGAAAGACCCAGACATTTGTTCTCAAGTCTAGGTCTTCCTTGTATTTGTCTGAAAGTGATATTATTTCATATTTGGAAATCCTGGTCCAGGAAAAAATGGGATGGAGTTTGATGATATAAAAATGATAAATAGAAAGAGTAATAATGTTTTAAATAGTCTGATATTCATAAATTTTCAATTCCACTTTATCTCCTGTTTTTGCCAAGGCCAAATTCTCATCTCCCATGGGCAAATGAACTACATACTGACCATTTTTCCTCTGAAAATAAAATGTTATCCTCTCTACTGCAGACTATATGCCAAATACAGAAAGATCCCTGATGAAATATCTTTTAAAAACATAAAAAGCAATTCACAGTAGGTTTATACAGTATATTAAGGACACAAAAACATTGCTTTGGAACACATGTTAATTTTAAGTTTTTTCTTCCATGAAAAGCAGTTTGTTTTCTTACTGTTTTCACCAAAATTGGTTAACTGACTTACAAGTTCATGTTTTAAGTTCCTTTTAAGACTCTAACAATGTCATCATGTACCTTCCCCAGCATATACTTGAGAAGAAGGTATAAAGATTGAATTCCATTTAGAGAAATTGCTTCATCTATTTTGCAGTGATTTGAGTGAAGTCCCAATCTCTGACAGAAAAATCAGGGTTTGCTAACAAGTACTGTCATGAATAATTACTTGATATTCCAAATATAAGACAGTCAAAATAAAGGATAAAATCCTTTATTTATAAATAGTTCATCATTATGATGATGCAGAATAATTTAAGTGCCTTAGGAAACTTTTGTTGATTGTTTCATGTTAAGACTTTGGCTAATCCAAAGTGCCTCAAACTTCACTGCAATATTTGATGATCACAAATATGAGTATAAGGGAAATAAACATAAATATTAAAGTATAGAAAAACAAAATCTGTAATTTGCAACAAAGGTAACTTAGTACTCAGTTTCCAAATTTCTAAAAAGAATGAAACAGCAATATTAAGAAAAATAGTAACTAACCATAGAGACTTGTTATTTAATATGTGTACCAGAAGTAACAGATCCAAGAGATTTTATTAAAATATAGATCATAAATTCCATATCCAGAAAAAGAGAGTAGACATACTTTTTGCTCCATCTAAGGATTCTTTCCACCAAGCACAACTGTATACTCTGACATCATATATACAAGAAACATGGAGATGAAGAGAAGTGAGATGGCTTAGAGACTGAGGACCTGTGGTGAGATATTGGATTTTCCTTTTCCCTCATATATTCCAGACTTGGAGTAGAAAAAGCTGGCAAGTCAAAAAGAACAGGCACAGACAATAAACAAAAGTCCCAACAAAAATCTGTTCTCTTTAGCCAAAGTAACAGAAGAGGGCCAGATTCAGAAGACAATAACAGCTCTACACCAGCCAAACAACAACAAAAAATGGTCCCAACCACAACCACATTAGAAAAGAAAAGTTGGGATCCTAGGCTTCCACTCCCTCACCCCTGTAATGAGTTACCCCAACATTCCAGCCAATGTATAAGAGAAACTTAAGTGGGGAGCAGAGTTTTTCATGTCCCAGACTCTGGTATGAGATGAAATCACATGGGAAGGTAAAACTCTCATCCCTTGCCCAGAAATAATGAAGTATCCTTCCCTGTCCCCAAATAACCAAACTATATATTTTTGTCAAGAAACTCACATCAAATATAATAATACAAGCAAGCTGAAAGTAAAAGGATGAAAAAGATACATCACATAAACATCAATCAAAGGAAATCAGGAATGACTATTTTAATATCAGATAAAGTAAATTTCAGAGCAAAGAAACATACTAGAGACAGAGATACTACATAATGATTAAGTACTAATCCACCAAGAAGACATAACAATCTTACATGTATGCATAGAATAATAGAGCTACAAAAATGTGCACAAAAACTGATAGAATTGGATGTCTTCAGCATGTCTCTTACAAGTATTGATCAGCAAGGATATAGAAAAAACCCAACAACACCATAAACCAACAGGATGTAATCAACATTTCATCCAAGAAAAGTAGAAGACACACACTTTCAAGAAATCACAGAAAATATACTGAGATAGACCACATCCTGGTGCATTTTTTAAAAGTCTGAATGAATTTAAAATAACTAAATCAAACTGAGTGTATTCTCTGACTACATTAGACTCAAACTAAAAATCATAGGAATATCCCCAAATATTAGAAACTAAACACTAACTTAAATGATACACAACTCAAAGAGGAAATCTCAATGGAAGTAAAAAAAAATCATTAAAACGAGCAAATATAACATCAAAATTTGAGGGACTCATTTAAAGCAGTACAAAAAGGGAAACACATAGCATAAAATAAATAGATTAGAACTAAGAAAAAGTCTCAAATCAATAATCTAATCTTCTATCTGAATAAACTAGAATACAAAGAGCAAAACAAAATCAAAGAGAGTAGAAGGAAGGAAATAATAAAAAAGTAGAAATCAAAGAATTGAAAAGAGGGAAAAATGAGAAAATCAATGAAACAAAAAGCTGGATTTTTTTAAAACATTGATACAAATGCTAAGTCTTTCGCTACATGACAATGTAGAAAAGATAACAATTACTAGTACCAGGAATGAAATAGGTGATTCACTCAAGAACCTACAGACATCAAAGGGATATTATGAAAACACCAAATAAACTTCATAAATATAAATTTTAGAATTTAGACAAAGTAAACCAGGTTCTCAAACAATGTAATTGCTACAATTCATCCAATATGAGCTAGATAATTTAAATAATATGAGATAGATAAGTTTAATTAGGGCAATTAAATTTATAATTTTAAAAATTCCCATCCAGAGAGGAGAGTAGAAAATGGGGATGAAGGGAGAGGAGAAGAGCATAGTGGAGTATGGTGGAGGACTCTGGGCACTTTGGTGGTGGGAAAACTATTGTGACCGTACCTGTGAGGAGAAATCCTATATTGTGAAAAATAAACAAGAAAGTTTTAAATAAATAAATAAATAAATACACCCCCCCTAAAAATTTTTTTTCCTCTGAAAATAACATTTATGGGCCCAGGTGGGTTCACTGCAGTTTTCCTCCAAATTGTTAAACAAGAATCAGTAGCAAATTCATACAATCTCTTCCAGAAAAGATAAGAAGGTAATACTGGGCCTCCCGGTGGCACAGCGGTTGAGCGCTGCGCTGTGGAGCTGTCCGCAGGGCGAGATGCGAGTTCGACGCCCAGCCAAGGAGAATCCCACATGGTGCGGCAGACCTCTCTTGCCTCACCCGCTACTCCCCTCAGCAGTGTATTTCTGATCTGCCTGTTCTGCTCCCCACTCTGTCTCTGGTGAACCCTCTCGCCACCCAACGTCTCTGGCCTGTACCCCAGCTTGTATGCATAAATAAATAAATCTTTAAAAAAAAAAGGTAATACTTACCAATTAATTTTATGAAGGTAATATTACCCTGATACCAAAACCAGAAAAAGAGAATAAGAAGAAAAAACAGGACTTCACATCAATATCTTTTATGAATATTGAAGCAAAAATCCTTAACAAGATATTAGCAAATAGGATTTAATAATATAACACTATAAAGAACTATACAGTGTGACCTTATGAAATTTATTCCAATAATTCAAAACTGGCTCAACATTTGAAACATTGCAACCCACCACATTAACAGTGTTAAAAAATAATAATCATATGATCACATGAAGTGATGCAGAAAAACCATTTGACAAAATTCAAATTCAAATGCTTAGGAAAATAAGAATAGAGGAGAACTTCCTGAACTTGATGAAAAGCATTCTCAAAGAATATGTAGATAATAGTATACTTGATGATAAAAGACTCAAGGCTTTCTCCTTAAGATTGGGAACAAGAAAAAGATGTCTGTTCTCAACACCCTTATTTACTATAGTGCAAGAAGAGGAAAGAGAAGACATGCATTTTGGAAAGGAGGAAATAAAGGTGTCCCTAACTCCATATGACATGGTTGTCTATGTACAAAATCTCAAGGAATACAAAAAACAACAACACAGAATTAATAAACATATCCAGCAAGGCAGCATGATATAAGTTACACATGAAAAACTCAGTTATATTTCCAAATAAGCAATGAACATATGGACACTAAAACTAAAACATAATACCATTTATAAACACTCTGGGGAAGAAAGGACAAAATAGTAGGTGTATGTCTAAGAAAACACGTAAAAGATTTGTATGCTGAAACCTATACACTAATGATGAAAGAAACCAAAGATCTAAATAAATATAGAAAGATACACTCTGATCATAGATTGAAGAGTCATCATAATAAAAATGTGAAATTCTCCCCAATCTGTATACAAATTTAATGAGATTCCTTTCAAAACTCAAGCAGAGTATTCATTAGCTATAGACAAAATTACTCCAAAATTTATAAAGTAAATCCAAGAAACTAAGATGATTTTGAAAAAAAGGATAATAAAGTGGGGATAGCTGCCTAAATATATTTATTTAATATATATTAATATATTAATATATTAGACTAAATATTCCAGATTAAAATTATAAAATTTCTAGGAAATAAAGTATTTTGAATTTGTCAATGATTTCTTAAATAAAACAGTATTAATTCAAAAGAAAGTATAGACAAATTAAACTATAAAATCAAAAGCATTTTCTCTTAAAAAAAAAAACCTAAGATAATGAAAAAGCTAGTCACAGACAGAAGAAAATGCAGTATTTATGTTCTGAATACAAAAAGAATTCTTAAGTTCAAGAAGACAACCTTTATAAAAATTGGAAAATTTGCACAGTCATGTTGCAAAAGAAGATATACGAATGATAAATACACTTGCGAAAAAATCCACAAAATCAACAGCCATTACAATAATGAAAATAATCAAAACCTTCATCAGCTATCCTCCCACACTCCAAGAAGCTCCAAAATTAAAAAGATTGATATTACCTAATGCTGGCAAGTATATAGAGGAACTGGAATTCTCCAGTCTCACTCTGAGCAATGAAAAATGGTGCAGCCAAGCTCATAGTTTGGCAGTTTCTGGAAAATTTAAACATACAAGTATATGATCCAGCAATTCTACTCCTAAATATTTACTTAAATAAAATGAAAACCTGCCACACTGACTTTCACCCTAATGTTCAAAGCAGCTTTATTTGTAATAACCAAAAACCCAAAAGGATCCAAATGTCTTTCAAGTGATGAACAGAAAAACAACTTTGGTGTATCCATACAGAAGAATATTATTAGGCAATCAAAACACACGACTTATAGATTCAGTGATAACACGGCTAAATTTCAGAAACATTATAATTCAAAGAAGGCAAACACAACCACATACAAAATACCTACTATGTGAGTCCATTTGTATGAAATTCTAAAAGAGGTAAAATTATAGTTGTAGAAGAAAGATCAGAGGTTGCTGGAGTTGGAGGAAAGACACTAACTGCAAAGACAAATGAGGGAAACTTTTTCTATTTTATGATTATGGGGGTAACTACATCATTATTATATACAATTAAATTGTTCACATAAAACTGGTGAATTTCACTGTGTCTAAGTTCCACTTAAGTGAATCTGATTTATAAATTATGGAGTTAAATTATATATTCTAGTTTTGGGTACAGTAGTAACAGTGATTAATCTTATGTTAATGTTTCAGTTTCATTTGTGCTAAACGGAAGCCCTTTCCATTTTTCCTTTTCTTCCCAGAAGAATGACAATCCCTCAACAATAAATTCCAGAAAATGCGTTCTTCAGTTGTCTCTGAGTTGTCACATAATACTCATGGTCTGTCCTAGTGTCAGGTGAAGAAGAAGTCTTGCTAAAGGTGCTCTCAGAGAGGTTTACAGGGCTCTTGGCATGCACCCACAGCAAGGGAACAGAATGATTTGCACAAAAGGGGACAGGGCTGGAAAGAGTACCTGAATCTCATTAAGATAGCATTTATCACATTCCTATTCTAAAATAAACTTGGCTTCTTCTCTTCTTCCCCATTCAAACCCCTTAAACACATTAGATTTGCTGTAATGTGTAAAGAAGGAAAGCAAAAGAATATGATTTAAAAAAAAAAACACACCAAACAATAAATTATAGTGTATGTTATTATAAGGGCACTATCCAAGTTTCTCTCATACATAAAATTCTTCATATGAGGACCTGAAAGCTATTGGCCCTTTTTTTTCTTTTTTAAGTTTTTTCAATATCATACACCAAACAACTACCTTTATTGTATCAAAGCTCAGAAGCCTGACCCTCTATGTCTTACCAGAATATTCCCTGAGCAGAGCTTAAAGCAGAACAAAAGACCAAAAGACAGATGAGTGTGTCTGAATCTCATTAAGGCACAGATGGAGTTACATTTGAGTCACTGCATCTGCTCTACATTCCTACACCAGACCAGAGATGAAGCCAGGAAATTTCAATTCTCTTGAATTCTGTACTCACCTTCTGAGGAAGGAAGTGGATACTCCAGCTTACTCACAGCAAATCTCCATCACCCACAAGTTCATTTCACATAGGAAATACTACGAATTCCCCTGGATAGTGAAGACAGGCCACATGGTAGGGAGTGGCCAAAAAGTGATGGTGAGAATTGTTGCTATAATAAAGGGGGGCACTTAAAAGGTATTCAAGTAATAAGGCAGTCAAAAGGGAGCTCTGCCATTATTGGAGACATATTTCTAAAAGTGTAAGACCCCAAAATCTCTTCAGCTTGAAAATTGTTGGATTATAAATGCCACACCCATTCAATTATTTCTCCTACTTTCATCTACTTCCCACATTACAAAAAAAAAATTTATATGGAGCATCTGCATGGGATTGGTATGCTCAAAACATCTTGAAAATAGTGTGCAAAGTGTTATTTAGATGAGCAAAAAAGAAATGCAGCATGTTATACTTTTGATTATTTCTGCAGCCACCAGGTTCTCATTAAGCCTTGGGCATGTGGGTTTGTGATTATTTTCAAGACAACAAACACTAAAACAGGGGAACAAGATCTGTAGTTTAAAGAAATGCAATCTTCCAACATTTCTCTATGTAGTCCAATATACTACTCTTGCATATTTTGTTTCCAACTTTGTTATTCTATTTCTTGAACCTCTACAGATGTGTTAATCATAGTTATTCACAAATGGCTTAAGCTAAAAATTCTTATAGTTTAGACTAGAGTTCAATTATCAAGCTGTGATTTCAGATCTGCTACACATTTCTAAAATTTGAGCATATTCTGGAAAATAGATAATAAATCACACTTATGTATATTCCAATACAGAATATTAGTTAGCAAGTTTGTATCACCTTGAAGTCTTAATTATTTGTATTCTGGTTTAACAGGTTATTGACTTTCTTTAAGAGCATTGGGAAACTATACTAACAATAAAATTATTCAGGGAATATCTTTCTACCATGTCTCTTATTGTCAAACATTCCATTTTTCTAACAGAAATAGCAAACCTTCATGAAAGTACTGTCTATAATAGAAGATATATATATACCTTAGTTTAAGACAGACAAAAACAATCCACAGTAAATATTAGTCCTACTTTATAAAAGAGAAAACTATGACCTACAGAAATCAATAAACCTGGTCAATTTAACAAACTTTCTAGATGGCAGAACCAAACTTTATACAATTCTTATTTACTTCAAAATCCAATACCTACCTTCATCATCATGGTAAGTATTGAGAACAGCCTAGTCAAACTACCATATTTTGATTTTTATACCCTATACTTACTTATATTTCTGCTTAGTCCAGTATAGAGAGGCTTATCTGGCTTCCATTTATAATTAAAAGTGAATCAATGCCTTATGTCTATTTCACAATGACAATTGGCAATCTAGCTCTCCAACAAGTCTCTGAAGCAATAGGTCCCCTAATTCCAGTAAATTCAGGACTTTGGACATGTATGATTTGGAATGCTTCGAGAAAACCAAAGGGTAGTAAAGTCAAATTTTCAAATAGGGGAATTTCTAACACCACAAAGCTGAATCAGAATTAGGAGGAAAAACCGCTCCTTTTACAAAACAGATTAAATTAACAGATGAAAAGAAGCACTTAAGGATAATGAGTGTCAAGTACATAATTTTAGGGTAGAATTTGTACATTCAATGGTCAATGTACTACTTAAAACATCCTAGGATACAAGCTTGGATTCATTACCTCACCCCTACTCTCTGATACTTTTCAACCATCTTCTCAATCACCTTTTTATTCATTTTCTAGTGTGAGGGAAATTAGAGCCTTACAAACAATAAATGTTCAATAAGTTATCAATTGTTAATTGGATTTAATAAAAACTATGTTCATCCTTAACTGAATTTAAGAGCTTATTTTAGGGAACATGGTATCTATACTAGCCACTTTTTTAACAAAGGGGGTGAAAGACCTGTACAATTAAAACCATACAGTGTTACTAAAAGAAACAGAAGACAAAAGAAATGGAAAGTTATTCCTTGCTCACAGATTGGAAGAACCAATATGTTTAAAATGGCCAGTTTACACAAAACAATGTACAGATTCCATGTAATCCCTATCAAAGCATCAATGGCATTTTTCAAAGAAGTAGAGAAAAATATAATGAAAGTTATATGGGCAATAGATGAGGACTTTTTTAAAAAGCAATATTCAGCGGTTGAAATGTTTTAGCTTTTAAACTCATGAGAATGTGACAAAAGAATACCTACACTTTGACAGATGTTGTATTAGAATTTTTAAGTTCTTGGGCCTCCCCGGTGGCGCAGCTTACTTAAGCGCTGCGCTGTGGAGCTGTTGGCAGCGGCGACGCGAGTTCCACGCCCAGACAGGGAGAATCCCACATGGCACGGCAGACCTCTCCTGCCTCGCTCGCTGCTCTCCTCAGCAGTGTATTTCTGATCTGCCTGTTCTGCTCCCCGCTCTGTCTCTGGCGAACCCTCTCGCCGCCCCACGCCTAAGCCTGTACCCCAGCTTGTATACATAAATAAAAAAATAAATCTTTAAAAAAAAAAGAATTTTTAAGTTCTTTATAAAAAATATATTCTTAGATCATTATATCGCTTTTACAGAAAACTCAAATCATTGTAAATATGTACATTAATAGATAATATATTTATTGTCTTGATGTTCAGAAAAATGAACAGAAGACAATCAGCAAAGGAAAGAGGTTACATGGAATTTGTTCTCCCTTGAGAAAAAATAAAAGGATGCCTGTGCTATAAAACAAATCCTTAAAATTTTGCAACAAATTAACTTGCTCCATCATAAAAATCAATGATCTTCTTAAAAAGTGATTGAAGTCAAAAGCAATTCATGATGAGAATAAAGGAAAGATTCACAGGAACCAATCAGAAAAGCATTAGAGCAGCTGCTGTGAAATGAGACAAATGCCCCATGTCTGTCTTTTACAACAACATACATAGATCATCAGTTACACCAGATGGCCACAGAGGCCATCACCTTTAGTTCCAGATTTACTACAAGTACACAGTATTACATGGGACAGTGACTCTTATTAACAATAATACCTTTCTTGGACCTTCCTGGTGGCTCAGGGGTTAAAGTCTCAGCACTACCAGGCTACCTCCAGCTACTGAGGCATGAGTTCAAACCCCAGCCAAGGAGTTAACCCACATGGCACAGCAGACCTCTTCTGTCTCACCCGCTGCTCCCCTCAGCAGTGTACTTCAGTAGATCTGCTTGATTTTCTCCCTACTCTGTCTCTGTGAGTCCTCTCCCACCTCGCACCTCTAGCCTATACCCCATTTCTTGTATGCATAAATTAAAAATAAATCTTTTAAAAAAAATCAATACTTTTCTCTACATATTCAGTTATGTTTTACTTTCTCCCTTTACACATATACTAAATAACACTGTAAAATCACATTCTACATGTTGACTTGCACAGAACTAAACAGAACTGATGTATATTAATTAGTAAAGAGCACTATTCTTCTAAAAGAGCAATCCAAGTAAACACTCTCTTGAATAAGAAGTCTGATGAGTTTATAAAGCTTGATTTGTAAAAGTGTGACCCTTTCTTTACCTACAATCTTGGCCACATTCAAAATGAAGAAAAATTATAGATAACTGTCCAAATGTTCAGTACTTTGGTTAAGCATTCACAAATTTCTATACATATTATTAGAGGTAGATAAGTTATACAATAAGTTTCTTATTAAAACTGAAATGGCTAGGTTTATATTATTAATATTTTACATTTTACATATTATTAGGTACAGGCTTAGAGATAAAACAAGTAACATTCACTACCTTTTGTTTCAAAAGGGAAATTAAAGAAGAAAAATTACTTGTAAAATTGCCTTAACACCTTGTTCACAGAAATACAAGTCAAGGTTACTGCATGTGACTCAATAACAATTCCAAAATAAAACCTAGAAAAGCCTCCAATCATATCTACCTATTTCAGGTAAATAATTTAATTACCAAAATTTAATTAACAAAAGAGCAACTTTGCCATCATAAACCATATCAGTTAGGTATGCTGCCAACCTGGATCTTTAGAACATTTCACACAACTTTTGGAAATGTTTTTTTCTTACAATGTGTATTTTAGCATGGTGAAAAGTAAAATGAGAGAAGCCTAAACCCCGACCTAATAAACAACAAGAACTTTGTATAGAGACAAATTAGCACATTGTTTCTAATTCAATACAGCACAATTTTCATCCTACTTCTTCCCATGTATTCAAGCTTACTCATCTACAAATATACTATGTACATACTACATTCCAGTCCTGTGCGAAGTGCTAGGTATATAAGAACTATAATGGAAAAACTTTTTCTTCATTTCTTCCATGTGAGCCTTCTTATTGAGTTATAATTTTATAAAGAAAAATTCAACTTTTCCCCAAGATTTAGTCGTATCTCCCACACACATGGCATAAGCATACTTCATCTTACAGGAAAAATTTTCCACCTAGAGGCTTGGGGAAAAAAGTTGTTAAAATCTGCAATGATTAATGGGACATCAGAGCAGTAGCTATTGTGTGGTTTCTAGTCATATCTTTGATTGTAATAAACTGAGTGTTCTTTCTTCAGGTTTTATTTGGGAAAGCAGTATTGTTCACTCAAGTGTTCACTCTGGAAATGTTTTACCAGTGTAAAATAACTCCATCTTGTGGATTGTCAAGACCATGGCATTCAGAGCTCACCTTTCTTCAAGTTCAGAAAGAAGTATTAGCATCAGTCCAACCCCTCCCAAATTTCTCAAAACTGTAGGTTTGTTTCCTGTTAGAGACTAATCCTCACATGCACCCTCTGTATGGCATAGGGACACAGAAGGACACACCTCTCCAAGCATCACCACTGCTACCACCACCACCCAGCTTAGCTGTTCCAGTCCACCAAGACCTGCACTGCTTAGTCAGAAACACTTGGATTTCCAATGGTTAGTACCTTTAGTACCATTGACATTTCTAAGAAGGCATATATTAAACATAATGAGGAAGGGTCTCGAAAAGCTGAGATAGGAAAGGGAAGGGGCTCACTGGCCTCCCCACTTTCTATGGACTTCTGTTCTTTTGCACCTCCTTCTTCCACAGTTTCTGAAGATGATGATGAATCTATATACTTTAACTCAAATGCACCTAAGAAATAACCTAATGTAACAAACATTCTGCCACACATCAGAGAAAGTCTCCCATCTTGATTCTGTATTTTGAAAGCTCAAAATCTAAAAGAACTTCTCCCTTCCTACCATCATCTCTTCCTGGTGCCATTCCATTTCCCTCCTTTAGCAGCTGCTAGAGCCACTCTTTCTGTCTAGATGGAAGTTATTAGATGCACCAAACAGCTGATGTTTTCTTTCTCATATAATTCATAAATTTAAAATGGAATGAAGGCAAGATAGTTAGAAATATTTTATCCTAAGGACAAAAATAAATGTATTTTAATCTAACACTTAAGAACATAGAAATATTTATTCTTGAAGTAGGGATACAAATACTACCCACAAAATACAGAATATATTTTTTATATGACTAGAAATGTACAATAAGCAAGACTTCAACATACAGTAGAATTAGCACCTTATTTTCCAGTTTAATAAAATTTCACTACTTCTCACCTACAGAATGTACTCATAAATATAGTTTTTTGGAGAACTTGCCAAACACTTGCTTACCTATCCCTTACATTTTTATGGAAATGCCATAAATTAAGATAGCTCAACAAGAATGTACTTATTATACATCATTTAAAATCATTAAATATTAAGAATGTTTTATTAGAAAATAGCTCACAAAATTAAAAACCCAGAAGATTATTTTAAACATCAGCTGAGTATTTTTAAAGGCAAATGTATTTTTATGCTTTTAAATATATTACATCCTAGGATCATCAAATATTCAAGGATTCTGAAACTAAAGCATTAGTATTTAAAATATAACAAAGTCTACACCTAAAATTCTCAACTATTTTCATTACAGGCTAAGAATCATGACTAAAATTGACCAGCTAACCTTAACATTATTCAGAAGATTAAATAATTTAAACAAAAAAATATTTATTGCTGAATTCACACAATTAAAGAAAAACCATCATTTGTGCTTTGAGGACTTTTTATCAATTCATTTAAAAGATTAAAAACCTACTAGATTTGCTTTTCCTGCTTGAAACTCTCAAAAGATATGACATCTAACAACATGCAGATATCATGTTTGAAGTGTGTTCCTTAGCTGCCTGACTCCAGTGGTACATAGGAATGCTTCTGCAGATGAATGTAACTATGGAGATTTAAGCATAACTAAAAGCACTAGTGTGAAACTATTTTTCCCCACATTTCATGTAATAAAATATGTCCTTTATTTTTCAAAATTGTAATTATTGAAGTAATGTTGACTTACAATACAGTATATGTCTTAGGGGTATAGGTTTACACCTCTATAATTCTGTTATTTTACCACACCCCCCACCAAAGCCCCTGTAATCCTCCATTAGACCTCCCTTTCTGTGTGCCCACCACACCCCTACATCACACGCCCTTCTCTCCTTTGTGCCCACCCCACCACATCCCCATTCTGAAAGCTTTAGTCACAGTTCAATGTGTTCTTTCCCCTCCTGTTTTCACTTCTACCCTCTCCCTCCTCTCTGCTGAGTCTGGCAATATTTATAATTTTGCTCAAAGTAAACAATGTTTCTGATTGTGTGCTACAACCTGATCTATGTTCTCTGTAACTCTTTACACCATCCCCAGTGCTTTTAACAATTGAAAACACACTTGTCTGCATTCTTCCCATTGTATCACTGACAGTGTCATTTCCAGTCATGGTAAATTAAATACACACATTTACACACACACACACATTTATATATATATATATATGTATACACACATATATATTACATATATAACATATATGTGTATATAGACATATATACATATATAAATATATATTATATATATATATACATGACATCACAACACAAACCATCTTATGTTGGGAGATATCAGTGCAATAAAAAGTTTATACTATTTTAGAAGAGCCTGAAAATCCTTTGATTTCAGAAGAAAATGTACATGCATGAAAATAAAACTTTTAAGGAAATACAGGATGAAAAAGTAGTCTTGGTGCATCTACTATACTACACTTCTCAGAGAATGCTGACTCGTTCCAAATAAAAACAAAGAAAAAGGAACATTTTAGCTTGCCCTGGAATAATTTCATATTTAAAAAAAAAGTTAAGATATGAGATGTGTCTAGAACTAAAATGTTAGTTGAGACTAGAATTCATGTAAAGATTTCCTGGATATTTAACTTCCACATAAAGTTACCTAAGTGGTTGAGAGAAGACAAACACAAAATCATCTAGAGCTGAGTTTTT